>JAODFY010281267.1:0-14273 GCA_027580055.1 Paracaudina chilensis | reverse complement strand
GGGTGAGAGATTCCCCCCCCCCCCCCCCTTAGGGTACAATTTGGGAGTAACACTTTCCCCGATTCTGATGCAGTTACACACTGTACACTAGAGAATATACAGACTAGGGATTAACTTAAAGCAGCACCTTTATATCAAACATGTACCAAACATGGATTTTTATTTTTATTTAATTGGCTAAACAAAGTATTAACGTTTCTTCAATTTTAAGCAATTTTTTTTAATACAGTCATTGTCATCAGGAAATAAACTTTTTTTCAAACTCTCTCTCTCCTGTGGTGTAATATGTGCAACAAAACTATCAAGGTCGTTTCTACAAGAGATTTGGTTAAATTCAATCTATGGCTTGTCATTCAGACTCCATAGCTCTCCGCAGTGCTCATCAAACAGCAATGGGTAACATTATATATTTAAGCATAAAATATGCATTGGAAAACTCGGTTTGGCAGCTGTTTGGCATGCGTTATTTACTGTGTTATAAATGTACCCCATTATTAGTAAACTATAATGCAATACCATTTGTTTATTAAACTTTTCTTTCTTTCAATATCTTGAACCATACGATATGATTCTGTCCTTACTTGCTTATATGGATTGTGCATCTCATCAATAACAAACCCATGGGCAGCTATCATGTCTTCCAACATCTTAGGACTTTCCCATTGATTTTTTTTTGCAACACTATTTTTTTTAACATGGGGCAACCCCCCCCCCCCCCACCCCCACTGCCATCACTGAGAACGAATCACCGTCCCTTGAATAAACCTACTGTATATTGATTTGAAACTGCTTTAAAGATTATTGTGCATCAGTAAATAAAACATGTGAAATAAGTAATTCTTGCTTTAAACTGCTTTAAGGGCAAATGGGAAGAAGTCTTTCCTCCTGGGATGATGGTGGTACAATGGTGAAATATCCTCCCAAGAATTCCTCTGTCTTCACAGATTATATGAAAAGGAGATTTGATGAATTGAGGGGGAGAGTTTGAATACAGGAGAGTAATTATACATGTAATGAGATAGTCTTCATGTCAAAGAATGGCGCTAACTCTTGCCAGAATGCCTTACTTTGTCAGAACGAAAAAGGATTAAATATTTAAAGCTAAGGCTAGTAGCAACCAGGGATATCCGCTGAAGCAAAGTGATCATATGGGGCTCTGTGAGGCAAGATGGTGATCATTGATTTCAAGATCGAACTGATGCAGCGAAAAGTAGTATGTGATTGGTTTATTTGCCTGTTTGCATTAAATATGTGATGGGCAACTCTTGATAGTGAATGTTGCAGTAAAAAAAAAAATATGCATTTATATTCTATTGATAATAACTGCAAAGTTAGAATAGATGATAGATTAACAGCTAAGTGGTGCTTACCCAAACCAAAAATCACCCTGATACACCAGATGAAAACATGGAAGCTAACCACCAGATGAAAAGCTAACCAGGATGCATTAATTCCAGATAACAATTTAGGTAGAATAATTTGACATGGTATAATTGTGGCAATATTTAGTCCAAATTATATAAAGTCAGATTTTAATTTAATAGTCTAAAATAAAAGGAGTAGAAGAAGTGTTGTTCATACCTTTATCTCCAGCAGCAGTTGCTGCTTGGCTCGTCGTATCTCACTCAGTAGCGTCAGCTCCTCCTGCGTGAGATCTGTGAGGTGAATATAAACACCAACAAACATCCAGTGAACATGGTTCCAAAACTTCCACATTTTGACAATGAGCGCGACAAAATTTAGAAACAAACAAACAGATGAAGCTGCAATCGTTGTTCAGTTGAGATGGCCAATTTTACGATAATCAAAAGAAAAGTTTACAGATGAATTGGCGGATCTGTGCTATATTCCATCAGGACAGTCGATTAAATATCACCTGGCTCCATTATTTTTCCATCAATTATTTCTTCCATCAAGTCAACTTGACCACTTTTATAAAAAGCATTTTTTATTGCAGGTTATACAGTGAGAGGTTCATATAATTCATGAGTTTACAGCAACATTACATCATGTTTTCTTGCTTTGCAAACAGTAAACTTCGAAGTGACTGTTTTTCAAATTTCCAAAATGATGATGTTTCAAAAGTGACAAATTTTAAGTTTAAAAAAAGAAAGAAAGAGAGATATCCTTATATTGGAATGAAATATAACAATGGAATAAACCGGCCAGGAATCCTTATGGAGTATTAAAGACGTACGTACACCAGTGAACTCCTTTTGGAAGAGGGTTATGACTTTGTCACTTTGTCATTCCTTGTTCCTCGTTTTATGATATCCAATAAGTTATTAACAGCTGCAATGAGTTCATCAAATTTAAGACAATATAACAGACTCCTGGTATACTATTATATCCTGGCAATCTGTCTTCATAAATTATTACAGGGAAATGTAAATTTTCATTACAGCAGTGCACTCTCAATATATATAGTTACGCTAGGTCAAATTTACACATTTGCCTGTACTTCCCGATCAACTTTTCTGTCAAACCTTTAGAGAAAATGAACTGAATGAATTAAGTTTTGTTGATAAAAATTGGGTATACAAACAAGTACACTCACTGTACAAGAATCTTAACTGTATATAATATTAACACCGGCTGCCTACAACATACAGATACAACATGTACATGTTTCAATCAATACACAATTTGTTTCATTAACTGTTCAATTATAGCTACTGTATCAAGTGTCAAGGAAGTTTAATACAGTAAATTCATTTATTACAGTTTTTATTACTTCATTGGTTTCATGCAACTTTGTGTTAACTGCCTCATCCACACATGATGTAAACCACACTATTTGTACTGTGCATCCAGGCATGTGCCAACCAGGAAGAAAAAATGTTTCCCAAGGGTTGTTTTTTTTTTCACAAAATGATTGGAAAAAAGGAAAGAAAAAAATCTCTACATCCTAAATAGATCTTTCTCTGTTATTGAACACCAAGTTGTATTTAAATAGTTTTATTAAAAACGAACAAGACCAGTCAGATGTGAATAATTCCTGCCCCCAAGGGTAAAATTCAGTTGTCAAACCATCTAGAATCTAGAGGAAATTAATGGCTGATTACTTTTATAATAATGTACAAATGGGTATGACATAAAGCGTGACTACATCACAGGCAGATATATGTTTACATATATAAGCTTACATATATGTCAGACTGCTCCTGAGAATGCTATTTCCATCAACCTTCAATCCTTCCCCCAACTGAAGATAACAGTTACACCACGGTTATTAAGGAAGGGTACAGTATTCTTCATACAGAAGGTGTCAAATGGGAATCGGCTACAATATCATCTACAATTTTTGTGTGAAAGTTAAAACAATGTATGGGGAACATATCTCCCTCCCTGAGGAGATAATCAACAGAGGCATTTCTGATCATCAAATAGCTGACCTACATTATCCAACCCAGTAGCCACATACTGCTTGTTGTTAACATGCTCTGAATGTTAGCACGGTTTACATTGTGTAGTATTGACAGCAGGAATGTCCTGATCACATACTAATTGTGACCGACTTATGTGGCTTTCGCTGTAAAATAAAAACACGGGCTAACAGTAAAACATGTTACACTGAATGAGCATCAGTTAATATTGTGGGGCCTTACTTCTATAATTACAACCAATAGCCACAGATATCCATCAAATACCCCAATTGGATTATTTCTATAGAAAATAAAAATTACTATTCGCATCAGTAGAGTTTGCCTCTTCAATTGAATTAAAGCCACTTTTTTTGTGAATGCCCGCATTGCTTTGTTCTGTGCTGAATTTATAGCCTAGTATCACTCTCAGTGTTGAATACATGTTTTTGGGTCAACAACATTTACCAATTTACCTCTGTTGAAAGTACATTCTGTTGTGTTAGATTTTATTGTACACTATGAGAAGACTTCCCTTTAATAATGTACAGTATGTACTCAAGGCGCTTTTCCTTGCAATTCAAACTGTCCCTTTTGCAGGCAACGCTACAGTTTGCTTATAATGCCTTTACTGGTAATTGAACATACTGTACATCAGTGGTGTCACCTGATTAAATAGGGGGGAAGGGGGGAACAAGACTTTGGGAGTGGGGGCATATATGAAAGTATGTTAATTTGTTATCATTATCACACATTTTTGGTGAGAACATGCCCCCAGCATGGTGATGCCACTAAATGTTGTACAAGTATGCACACTCTCACCCAAACATGCTAGGTTGGTCAGCTTATTTGTTGATTACATGTCCGTTCATGAAACTTGAATTCAATCATGAATTTCAGGGGTAGGTTTGTGAATTGCCTTCTTGGGCGAGAGGGTACAATCAGAACAATAGTACTGTACATGTATGTACAAACTCTAACATGTATTAAGAGTACATTTCATTCAATCTTCACCGAGACCATGCACTGCTGCCTGAGGTTTTCTCACAATATAAATAAATCACTGCCTGTTTTATCTTAAAAGATCGGAGGCAAGAAATTCAAGATACCCTAAGGGACCAGAGGCAAGCTCACGTTGAATTGGCAACAATGCCGTAACTGTACCATGGAAGAATGCGGGCTGCAGAGATAACGAGATTATTCTGATATGAATGTGATCAGAAATAATACATTGGGATCAGATTCTGATTGCTTCAGACAAGAGCAGACAAAAGATGCAACAAACCCCAAAAGGAATACTCTTTTATAGGTTGGAAACTTAAATATGTGGGCTTCCAATTGTGAATCAATTGATTTTGAGTTGTACTGCATATATGGTATATTAACCAATGATGCGGGGAGCGAGGCAAAGCTCTATGGAGCAGGTGGTTAAGGAACCAGTTTTAATGTCCTCCACAACGAGATATTTCATCAAATTTGTTTTGGCCAACATTAACTGTACCATTCTAATCTCATTTGCCTTATGAATGACATGACTGAAACAGAACCAGAAACGCACATATTCAGGTCCTTATTAGATTCCCAGTCAACAATTTGTGGTCAATGTGCCCATTGGCGGCTTTACCCGGTTGCATTAATTATACGATATCAATAAATATGGTACTTAGAGGTTAAATATTATTTTAAAATGTCAATTGTACCAAACAAAAGTTTCAGTATGTGAAAATGTTTTGCCTTTTGCAAACAAATTATACACTTGCCTAATTACTCCACCCCCCCCCCCCCCACCCCACCCTGTTCTTCCAGTCTGGTGCTGCCACTGGAAGAACCTAAACATCTCCCTTTATCACCCAAAAAAATGGATCAAGTAAAAACAAAAATAAAATTGTCTTGAAATTTCTTTCCTTGAAATAAAGATTATATGAATATATATATATATATATATAGCAACGTTTTTAGCAACCCCCTTCCCCCAGAAGATAATATTACAATAATAGCATTTCTAGTAAACTTGTTACTGTATCAAGAGATAAGTGCTGGAGGTATAATGAGGCAGACCTGTATAAAGTACAGGGAGGGATTATTAAAACTGTACAGTATTGAAGCAAAGAAAGTAATCATTTACTATATAGAAGAGAATACTATATATCCAGGAGAGAATTCCAAAATGCTTTTAAAAACACAAGGAGACAAAAACAAACTCATAAAGATCAAGACCTAGCAGAGTGGGAGGTTAAACAGACTTAACCATGAAAGCATGACAGGTGATATAACCCATGCCATCTGTGGAGGGTAGAATGTGGTCATGATGGTATTCATGGTCACCGGGGATTGGCAAGTATCATCAGAAGAGCTACAGTAGGCAATTGAACATTAATGACTTGTTGTGCTTGTCATATGGAGGGTGAGAAGTCAGGGTGTTCTATAAATTACAGGTATTTGGGAGGGGGAATATATATACAAAAACAAATAAATCAAGATTTACAAATTTCACAGAGTTGCAATTGGGTGAGAGCACTAGTTACTTAATTTTTTGCATTTAATTGTTTTGATCTTGACTTGTCAAGTGGAGACTATATTAGGATAGTCCGTCTCCTCCATCCCCCTCCCACCTGACTGGACATTGCTAGCCTAGCTTGATAGCTGTGCAGTTATTCCAGACTGTCTTTGTTTTGCGAACCCCCTTTTCATGTTTCTTGATTGCGTAACAAATATTAGGGGTGTCAAAACAGGGATGCATGTAACCACTATTATATCCCATGATTCCCATCATCATATTACCAGTAACACTCAACCAATTCCTGAGGAATCATAACAGATAACATTCACAGATAGGTGGGTACACCATACACAAGAGAGTACCTACACCAGATACAGAGATCTTTACATACATAGATATGTACATATGTACATATGTACATGTGTACATATTACATATATGTACATATTTACATACATTTACGTACATTTACATACATTTACATTACATACATAGACATGTTGCACTATTAAAGCACACAATAAATCACTATATAGTGACCTCTACTAGCATAGAGTCCAGACTGAAGCCATGCTAGTGTTTATATGGTCAACATTACAGATAATCAATCAATGTAATTTATATAGCACCAAAATCAAACAAATTCTCTAAGGCACTAAGTAGGTTTAAAAGATATTCTGTAGCACCAAACTATCAATAATGTCCTAATTATGTATTATATCTCAACAGCTATACACAGAGACACCATCACAGTTCCTAACTGCCAGTACCAATAATGTCCTAATTCTGTAGAACATCTCAACATGTAGCTATACACAGAGACACCATCACAGTTCCTAACTGCCAGTACCAATAATGTCCTAATTCTGTAGATCATCTCAACATGTAGCTATACACAGAGACACCACCAAGGTTCCCCCCCCCCCTGTTGTTTTTCTGGACCATCTTTTTACTCATCACTTCACAATTTATTTTTATCACCATTTTATCTGTCTGCAGCCTTGAACAGTAGAGTATTAAACCATATACCTTTCTTAACAATGCTACCTTTAGCCCTTTTCTCAAGGTTGATTAATACACAGTTCTTTGCATTAGGACAATAGGTGGGATGATGTCATCTCAAGTCCTTCAAAGGGGTTAATTAACTATGTGTTACAATAATGGTCAAAATAAAGCATAAATGATCAAACCTTGCAAATATTTTGTGGTTTTTATTTGATTGGATTCTTAAACAAATGTGAAAATAATCAATGTACAAATTGATGAAAGTGCGATATCAAATAAATAAGTGCATCTATATGTTTTCATTTCCAATCAAGCTTGGGGGATTTGTTGATTTGGGAGTGAGTTACTGCAGGTTATTAGATTTCATATGTCATTATATCAGCAGAGTAACTACAGTAAAGATTGTCCTGCCCAATTAGAAAAACACCTTTTTTAAAACACCTCTGATACAGAGTCTAAGTCAACCTAAATTTCACTTTACCCCACCAGGTAGCTTTTGCAAACAGCAAATATATAAGAACAGCTTAAATCTAAGCCCAGTACTAGGAGGCTATGACTATGATAGTTAGTGGTACACCTGTTTGGGGCAGGGTATTCTATAGTTGTACCAGAACCTGGGTGGGAAGAGCAAAAATGAGGTTATATGTCTGCCATCCTACAATCCCCAATTCCTCTGCCCAACCCCCTCACCTCAAATGCTACCACCCCAATCCCCTCCCCACAAACTACCACCCCAATCTGCCTCCCCACAAATGCTATCACCCCAATCCCTCTCACCAACCCGGCCACTCTCCCCAATACCCATACAAACAGTTTTTACGCTCCTTGCAATGGGGATGAAACAGTTATTTTCAAGCAGGACAAATTATCTGACCTGTTTTACAAAGATTGCTTTGAAAACTCCAACAACCTGTAAGCAGCAATGTGTCATGTATTAAGTTATTATCTCTTACAGTATAAATTAATGACAAGAAATAATTTCTTCACCTTTTAATTTACTTATGTAACCACTACCCCCCCCCCCCCCAACCCCACTTCTGTCTGAACAGTTTTGTAACTGATTTCTTGAAATAAAGAGATTTATATTAAATATGATTTTGTTGTATGTAACCTATGCTCATATAGAAATAATCTTTGTAAAGATATTTGGTTAAATTTGAACTATACACATGTAAGTTTGTAATACACATTTTACCTAAATTAAAACTGTGAAACATTTTAAACTAAACCAGTAATATAAAACATTTGCATTTAATTAACCACCAAGAACAATAACCCTTTGTAGTTCTATAAAACAAAGGCTTTCTAATGAGAATAAAGAACAGTACCTGAGCGATTCTTACTGTATTTTTGCCTCATGATTGCCATCGTTTCCTCTGATTCAAAGAAGAACATCCAAATCGGCCGATGATAATTCCTTTATAACTCCAAAGTTGCGCAGACAAAGAGAAACACATCAAAACAGCCGAGACACTCAACCTTCCTCATTCAGCCAAACATGGTACAAACATATTAATATTACCTACCACTACAAGGAAAGTTCAACACATACATGCTGCACTAACTCCAATCAAAAAGTGTGCAGCCTGCTTCCACCAAAAAATCAATACAACATTCTTCAGCACAACTGGGATCACTAATCCATGCAAAGGTCTCAGTGTGTGTACTATTGATTTATATGCTCCCGGATAATCATGGAGACTGTTCTACCAGGCAGACCCCTGCTAAGCTCTACCATGCTGGGAGTATACACTGAAAAACCATGAGAAACCTTGTTCTGTGCTATTACTAATAAAGGGCTGACCACAGAAAAAATTGTTTTCTGAGAATTATGTGGATGAGTTCTTGTGTCTACAAGTGTAAAATCCAAAGGTCTCTTTTTTTTTAAATCTCTCTCTATAGGTGGAGTTAGGATGATGTAAGCTTTTGAGTAAACAAAGCTGTACAAAGCAGAAAATTATGCATTGCCTGTGGAAATTACTGCCGGTTCTATGTTATTGCATTAACCCAGAGAATATTTAATATAATACAATAAACATACTTATTAACATAAATGTAAGTTCATAAAGAACAACACTCTTTTAAATGGTATTAAGGTGTGCATGTTATTATTATCATAATAGGAAAGCCAATTAGAAACAATAATGAATTGTTGCGAATCAATTTTGGTTGGGTGGGACATAAATTAATATGGATTTTTTTTGGTTGGGGGTAGGGAAAGGGTGGGATGATCAATACACCTTAACATGAACTAATTAAAAGGTATAAAGAAATGGGGAAGGGGTGGGGCACACATAAAAGTTAACACGAGTCTAGGTGGAGTTTGGATGAGTAAAACAAAACTGTACAAAGCAGCAAATGCATTGCCTGAGGAAATTACTGTCGGTTCTATGTTATTGCATTAACCCAGAGAATATTTAAAATAATACAATAAACATACTTTAATATTAACATAAATATAAGTTCATAAAGAACAATACTCTTTTAAATGTTATTAAGGTGTCATGTTATTATTATCATAATAGGAAAGCCAATTAGTTCTATCCCAGGAATATTTCAAATACAATCAACATACAGTATTCATCAACTTAAATGAGTTGATAAAGAACAACAATCTTTTAAATGTTGCTGAGGTGTGCATATTTTATATTATCATACCAGGAAAGCCAATGAGAATCAAAATGAAAGATTGCAAAAAAAAATCGTGGTTGGGTGGGACATAAAATTAATATGTTGGGGATATATACATTAACATGAACTAATTAAAAGCTATAAGGAAATGGGAGGTTTATATTAACATGAACTAATTAAAATCTACACATAAATATTTGTACTGAAATCTGCACTGTACTCGTCTGTAACAATATGAAGAACAAGCGGTTTAGATTTTGAATCTAGACTGGTTCTGAAGGAGAACACCTTAACCTAATAAAAGAAGCTAACTGTACATATTGAGTCTTTTAATATTATAGGCGGAACAGCAGGGGCTTTGGGTTTGTTCAGGTTGAAGCCAGCTGCATGTACCAGCCGCTAATTAGAGGCAGGGGTAGAAGACCACAGCACCCCAGGAAACATACCATGTGCCTTGATAATAAGGACTTACTACCGCCAAAGGGCTGTACATGTTGCAAGTGTGCAACAGAACAGTGGAAGAGGCTGGTCATTCTCACCCAGTAGCTACTATGACTAATACATGTTACAACTGTACAACAAAATGGCTCGGTAGAAAAGGCAGTTCATTCCCACCCAGTAGTAAATATAAACGACACTACAGAATTTTATTAAATCAGTCGCATACAAGGCAGTGTATGCATAAACCCGAGTAAGTTGGAAATGGGCTGTAAAAATCTAAGGGTGTGATAAATCCCAGCACACTTCAACTGACATTACTACTTACATTCTAATGACAACACTTAATGAATCTCTCTCTAATTATTCCCTGATTGTTTGGCTAAACACCAAGCAGCAAAGCAGTAAGTTTCACTTTTGAAGCCTTTGGCATGACTAGAACAGGATTCAAACACCTTGCTGCCAAGCAGATAACCTAACCACTGGGCCACATGGAAGTAGATTATCCCTGCAAGGCTGCATGGTATTCATCCTCCTGGGAGAGGGACCATGATGGTCCTCACCCCAATTTTTTTAATATTTTTAGGATTCCCATTTGTTATGATGCCCAATTTTCACATAATATTATTGATGAAGTAAAGACATGCTGCCCCATTGCATCTATATACCCAGTCTGTTAATTACCATCAAACAAATGGGGAATGTATTCATGCCCTCTGTTGTGTTCTTAGAGACAAAGACTTGATCATGCTTATGTTCACTACTACTCAACATTTGAGCATTTTCAAAAGAATCTTTGGTCAATTGTACACTGCCAAAAGATAAATCCACAAATAAAATTGCCTTACTTACTGTTAGATTGTTAAATTATACCACGGAGCCAACAATAACTAGATTAAAATAGATGAAGAAGCCTAAACATAAAAGAAATTCTCGTACAGATTAATTGGCCATTTATCGGCAATCGTGTGCGTGAGCATATGTTTGTGCAAAATTGATTTAACTGAATTAATACCATCATTGTGCATGCCCCAAAGGCAAATCACTTTGAACCAACAGAAGGGAAACAGAAATAGAATAATGCTCGAGAGTCACTGAAGGGCAACCGCTTATAAAAACGTGTGGAAGTGAGCGGATACTTCCTCATGCAGTCATGCAATTGTAGCAGCTTCATTTGGCCAAACTGTAAAAACAGGATAATTGAGAATTAAACTGCTGACATGAGGGAACTGAAGGGGAAACACCCCTCATAACTGGAGGATTTAATGTGACATTAGATGGGGAAATGAGGCCATACACCTTCAAACAGCAAACGTAATGAAGCTGTAAAAGCTTTGTCCTTACAGAAAATTGATACCAAACAGGCGACGGCCCTGTCAATCAAATGCTGCAGAGATTGCAGAACATTACCCCAAAAGGATACTGCTCAAAGCCTAAAATACAGTCCAAGTTTTAGAACTCTGCCTTTATACCATGAAGCCTTAATTACCATAATGTTTTACAAATTGAATTCATTTGGGAGTAGCAGTTGTGTAGCAAAACCCCCACCCCTTCTCTTCCAATTTTATCATCTGAACATAAAAAATAAAAACACCTGTTTTTTATATTAAGTTACCAATTAGAGCTGAAATAAGACCTTGTTTAGACCTTCTGGTCAATTTGCCACACTATTTGGATTATATTCATAAGACTGAAATTTCACAAGTATAGACATTTACAAAAAACACATGCAATTGTCATGCCATCTATACAGAAAAAAAAAACACTATATATCTTGACGGTCAATTAAGGTTGTTCTTCACACCTAATTTCTCAACCACAGCTATTATTTGGCTATGGTTTCAAGGTAATCCTTTTTGAGAGCAAGGACATTTTTATTTGCAAACAGCCATGCTGAATACAATAATCTAACCCACATTGTACACCTGATGTTTACATGAGCTGTTTATTGTACTGGATTACAATGCTTACTATCAATTATCACAGGTTGATAAAGTTTAAGGGGAAAGTTAGTTGATTAACTGTGCTTCCTCAGACTGCTAATCAGTTTACTGATTAAGAATCGCTAATCATTCTCCCATTTTTTTTTATAAGCACTTGGTATAAATTACATCACGACTCCTAACCTGTCTATATCAACATACAAACCAGGAAAGACTTGTGATAATAGAGCACCTTGCCATTATTCAATACCCCCCCCCCCCCCTCTAATGAATAATGACCAGGAACTACTTTGTTCAACAGCACATAGTGATGTTGCAACACAATGTTTATCCTCTAGTTCCTCTTTAACTCCTAATCAAGTCTGCCAATCTATTTTGTCCCCTCAAAGTTTCTCCCAAACCATCGAAACTAACAGTATCTCCATATGGTACTCCGCAATGTAAACTCCATTATTTACCCATTTAGTGACATGTCATTGTTTCGTTTTCCTATTTGTACTGAAGAATGATCCAGAACTGCTCAATTTTGACCTCATTAATTACTACAACCAAAGTAACATACCACCTCTGGCCTTTTTTTTAGTAAGTGCTAATAAATATCTCCAAATTATCCCTTCCTTTCTCCCAAACCAACCAGACTTAATAAATACATCTAAGTACTGTATATACTTACTCCGCAATCTGACCTCCATATTTACCAAAATGTTGCACAGTCGACAGAACAGCGAGCTTATGACTGACTGTAGTGAATGTGTACCAGGACCACATCAAGGTAATCTCATAAACAGTGCTTTCTGAGCTAAGCGAGACATTTATGGCAATTATGATCCGCCTTTGATCCACACAATGCAGACAGGAGTAATTCTTTCACAGTGGAGAACTCTCTTAATACCAAGGCTTCATAAAATACAGATGCTGCCTGAATACACCGCGATGGTAATTCAGCCTACTGTGTTCAAATTTAACACAAAGGCTGTGGCAATTGGGAAGCCTAGAAGTGCTGGTATATAAACAGAGTTGTTGTGCATGCTTGAAGTACCCTTGATGACAAATTCACATTCATCAAGATCGATAGACAAAAGCCTGGTCTACCTGTACTTATTCAACCCATACGCTATATAAAGCACTTCTGGCTACAAGCTATGTTTTCACTAGTAAAATCAAATTGTTTACAGATTTTGAAATATATAATTGTGCCTGTTTCATTCATTGTTTACAAAAATGGACCCTGGCTTTCTATCTTACATAACTTGATAACAATCTAACCGTGTCAAGTTAAGGTGTTTAGTATGGTTGCTACGTTTGACCTCTGATGACCTCTGAAATGCGGCAAATTCAATGGGACCATTTACGCATCATGAGAAAGACACATACAAGCTTAACCGTGATTTGACCATGGCATGCCATAACATGTTTTACAAGGTTTTTAGTATTTGATTTCTGTTGACCTCTGGCCTCGACCAAAAACAACAGGATCATTAACTCATTATGGTAAACATATATACCAAGTATGAACTTGACCTGGCTCGGCATGGTTGACTTATCATGTTCATAAGCTAAACAAAGCAAAACATCACACACATACACACACAAGTATGACTGCATAGATTCCATGTTGCCTTCGGCATGGAAAAAAGAATACCGCTATAAAATTACATACGTTTTTAATTAATAGTTAGAGATGGCAGGATATAGCTGGAAGTGTTTTCTTCTATTTTCTAGATGCTTCAAATCCAAAACTGTCAAAAAAGTTCATCAAAGCATTGCTTTGTTTAAAAGACCCAATAGGTTTCTCTTTCCATGCATCAATTATTTTATAAATTAATTATAAATAAATTACTATAATTTACAAGCTCTCCTTTCCATATATATCTATAATAACACTTGAAATTGAATGTGACTGTTTGCAGTTTAATATTTTTTATAATAGTGGTTAAGCAATTTGTAACAGCTACAAGTCCCAACATTTGTGTATCCAATCCTTACTGTAACATCCGCTACATTGTATTGTATTATTATTGAGTGGTGTGATTCCTTACAACAAATCTATTTCAAATTGATATAGCTGGTTTATATAATTATTATTATTGAGTAATACAAGGAGAAATGTCTAGAAGTGCCTCAGGGACTATTTTGAATTTGGGTATATCTTGTAATTTCTTGAAAAAGCTTGAAAAAGCTTAATTTGTTAAGTTTTTCACTGTTATCCAGAAATGACAAGATGGTTGTTCCCACTGCATCATTGTGTGCTATATTTGTGGTTGTTGGTCAAAGTGCAATATCACTCCACACCCGTGGCATAGCCAAGGGGGGTTTGAACCCCCAACCCCCCCCCCCTCATGACCCAAGTGACAAAAAAAAATTGAACACAAAAATTGATTTTGTTCGGTTTTT
>JAODFY010281158.1:0-14274 GCA_027580055.1 Paracaudina chilensis | reverse complement strand
ATCACCTACCCCTATCACATACCCCTATCACATACCCCTATCACATACCCCTATCACATACCCCTATCACAGAATCCTATCACAGACCCCTATCACAGACCCCTATCACAGACCCCTACCACAGACCCTTCTCACAGACCCCTATCACAGACCCCTACCACAGACCCTTCTCACAGACCCCTATCACAGACCCCTATCACAGACCCCTATCCCAGACAATACCCAAGTCCCAACTCCAGACAATATGCAGATAAACACGTCAGATAATCCCTAGTCATGGTTTACATATGTCTGTTTACATATTACATTACAGGATCAAGATAACACGGTTCTAAATATAAGTTAAAAGGGAGATGTACTAGCTAATCATCTTTAGGAAAACTTGATTTCTATTCTTAGTAGCCATTGACATTTTGTTGAAGTTTTGTTGAACTTGCTGTGTTTAGCATGACCATCAAAACACTGGTGGATCCTACTGAATGTTGCTGACTCTTTTAATTGTTAGACGAGGATGACCTACGTGACATAATCGGTGATCCCGAGGCTGACAGCAACCTGCTGAAACGAGACAACGTCTTTGCCCTCTTAAACTTCACCCTCGCCGGGGGCTCTCTGAAGCTGGCGGGAAAAGAGAGCAGTTTCAAATCAAAACATCCCTCCCCCCAGTGCAGCGAGGAAAGCCTCTCTTCGGTATCCAGGTCTTCCTCCTCGGAGTCCACCAGCTCAGGTCAGAGGTCAATGGATGGTCAACCGACCCCCGAGGAGAATAGCACCATCATCGAATTGGAATTCTCTGGCGTGAAAATGAGCTTTGAGTCCCGCCTCCGGACCAATTCATCCCTCTTCTCCGCTAAGCTGGGGGGTCTCTTTGTCCGTGATATGGTCACCAGAGGTTCGCTGTTCCCAACCCTGATTTCCCCCCAGAAGAAGGTCAGTATTGCTCGTATTATTACCAGCTTTACAGCCATTTGTAATGACTGGGCAAAATATTTTTTTTGGTTTGGGTCGGGGATGGGCGGGGGGGGGGGGAGAGTGTGTAATTGAACCGTCCTCATCAGACCATGTTACACATATTACATTTTTCAACACATTAGACACATTAATTTGTTCTCACTCATTGTATATTTTATTCATTTGATTCACATTTCATTGTTTTGAGAAACTACCAGATTCTGCTCTGTTTTATGACTCAGCACAAATTAAAGCCCTCAATCATAGAAGTTTGAATATTGGTTCTGCCATATATAATGTAATTATGTAGTGCAATGCACAATAAGTCATCATAGTAGCATTCCTATGTTTTTCTTGTTTTCTTCTTTTTGGTTGTGAAGCCTATGCAATCAGTCACCTATTTGATCATCTTGGCGTGTGTATGTGTGTATGTATCTGTTTTGCATTCAGATTAAGGACATGGAAAAAGAAATTTGGAGTCCTTGGAAATTCAATGGAAACTGTAGGTCCTCACAAGACAAAGACTAGGGTATTATCAAGGTTATGGTCTATTAGGTTAGGATAAAGAAAATTTCAATGAGATCATCAGACAATGTAATGCACACCTGTGTGCATTAGCAGGGTATTCAATCTGAGGACCAAGATATCGGGAAGGAATTCAATGGAAACATTAGGTCCTCAGAAGTTCAAACAATGGTTAGGGTATTGTCAAGGTTATGGTCTATTAGATTAGGATAAAAGAAATTTCAGTGCAGTCCTCAGACTGAATGTAATGCACACCTGTGTTAGTTAGCAGGGTATTCAGTCTGAGGACCTCGACAAAGGACCTTCAGCTCCTCGGGAAGGAATTCAATGGAAACAGTAGGTCCTCTGAAGTTCAAACAATGGTTAGGATATTGTCAAGGTGAGGGTCTATTAGGTTAGGATAAAGGAAATTTCAATGCACTCCTCAGACTGAATGTAATGCACACCTGTGTGTGTGTTTGCATAAGTGTGACAGCTCACTCGTAAATATGATATCTCAAAAACTGCAGGTTGGATTAATGTTGTATGTGACAGGTACATGTCCCAAGTTGTAAAGATATTACCTATTGTTTTGTTGTCCTCTACATGTGTGGGCAGACAGTAAAATACTCAAAATAGCATTGTCTTCACAACCGATCAACATCATTCTTGGTGTGGTGATATCAGATGATGAAATGTACATTTCCATGTGACAATGAAATTTCATTTCCATAATATTCATGAGTGCTACATCACTCAAAATTGTAAACATGAAATCTTAGTTTATTGAATTAATGTCATATTGGCCTAGTAGATGTTCTGTGATGATGAAGTGATGAGATATTATATGACAATGTTCATTGGTTTTCCCAGGAGGACAGTACTATTCCCAAGCGGCAGCAGTTTGGGCTGGTGTCAAAACAGCTGAGCGGTTCCTACATGGCACATTCTGCCACCAAGAAACAGAAAGTGGAGAATGAAGCCCCCCTATTTGAGATGTCCTATGAGTCCAGGCCCCCTGCCTCTAATGCCGATTGCAGGTAAGACCAGTTTGCCCCTGGAGTTTTTTTTTCAAAAGTCGCAGGAGCATCACATCTTTGGTTTTCAGGTCTGATGTGGCAGGCGCAATCGGAATCTCTGTATGTACACTCAATAAGGACTAGGCTTACGCATTTGTGAGTTACATTGCGAGTTGATGCAAGTTACCACATCTTAACAACTATAAAGAAAATAATAAATATAAATCATAAATAAATGCGAGTGACCACATCATAACAACTACCAACCCATGTTAACCACTCAAAAGACCTTGTCACAGCTAGTAAAGGCAGCATATCTCTTTGTGATCACAGAATTTTTGAACATGTCCAAAAAACTTCTAAGAATTTCCAAGTCTGTAAAAACTTGTAGCATACTTGGGCTCATAAGAGCTAGCTAGCAACTTGTAATAATTTATAAGAGCTTGGTAACAAATATCTGAATGCCTCTATGCATCTCTTTGGTGGCAGGGTTCTACTTAGGCCAGTCAGCACTGGTCGGGAGCAACCAGGACCTCATATGCTACCTTCTGATTCATACAACAATAGAATTTCTTACATTGGTGGAGATGTTAGGCATGAAACATTTTCTTTTGTTCTGTCTAGACTTGAGGTAATTACCAGGCCCCTGGATATGATTTATAATCCAGGGGCCATGCAGAGGGTCTCCAGCTTCTTCAGCTCCAGGTCAGCAGGACTGTCAGGGCTGACGAGCAGGGCGTCCGAGCTGAAACTTGCCGAGACCGCCAGGCTGCGATATGAGGAGCTGAAGAACCAGACGAAGCAAGACCTCATCCAGACGCTGGACACGCTATTGGAAGGAGAAGAAGAGGTACGATTATTATTAATTAATTAATAAATAAGGAATGAAGATTATTCTGGTAGGTCTTCAAAATGTTTCTTGCAGCTTATAATGTTAGCCATAGGTTATTTACCTTATTTCAATATTGAACTCTTCTATTGTTAGGCAAGTTAGTGACAGTTCTGTGCAATCAATATGAATGACGCATCAGTAACATTGTATGTATGTACATCACATTCTTAATGCATGTGTGTTTTGCCATCCAGTAATCGCCACGTGACGTCATCGTGAATGAGCTTATAGGGTTGTTCAATCTGTATTAGCTTTCTATCAAAACTTATTCATATCAAACCCTTAAACCTTATTCCTCCTTTCAGAGTATTACATATCAATTTATAGAAAAATCTATACATATCTATACATATCTAAACACATATATCATATATAGTGGAAAACAACTTCTAGTAAACTGACTATTAATTATATATTTTCTTTGGAATATATATATATTGCATTTATAGATACACTTTGTCCTCCCACCAAAACAGAACAAGGTCAAGAGATGGGATATTCAGCTAGACATTGCAGCCCCTCAGATCATCGTCCCAGACAGCTTCCACCGGAAGGATGCTACCTTGGTAAGCATAATACAGAGATGAGCCAAATTAATGGTTTTCGGTCATTTTTACCCCCGATGCGTAATTCTCAGCTTGTGCCAATGTACCTAATAACGTATGCATGTATATACACGAGTGCATGCACCATATGCTGGTACTCTCCACTCTGTCCAGTTACCACAAGTCATAAGAGCTAGACTTTGTTATATATCGGTTTCATATAAGTTGTAATAATAATAATAATAAAATAACATTATAGAGCGCCAAAATTATAAACATGTATAACATATATATACTCAGTGGCGCTGTACATGAAAGAATACGTAAGACAATGAACAAAAAAACAAATTACAAACTATGGCACTTATGAAAAAGAAAGGACTTTAAACCTTTTTTAAATGATTCTAGACCTTCCACGCATCTCAGGTCTGTAGGAAGAGGGTTCCATAGAACTGGAGCAGAACATTTGAAGGCACGTGGTCCTATAGTTTTAGTGTGAGAACGGGGTACTTTATATAAGTTTGTGTTAGAGGATCTCAGGATGTAGTATAAAAGACTACAAGAACTATATCTCGTGTTCCGTTATTATTTATGTCTCTACGAATAAAAGACAAATAATAACATGGCCAAGTGTCTCTTTCTCTTTTCTCCCATCTCATCATTTCCTATCCAGTTTTGTGTTTTATCCTGTCGTATTGGTCATGTTTCCCCATATCATATTCTTGATTTTCATTTAAGGCACTATACTAGAGTTTATTTTGGACTAAAGCTGCTAATAATACCATGCCATATTGTTCTAGCTAACATTGCTGCTCTATGGGACTTTCACTATTGATTGTATAGTTTCCCTCTTATCAGAAAGTTTTCATTTTTCACTGGACTATGCTAACCCTTGTGAAATTTTTCGATAACCACCTTTTCCCCTTTCTCCCAGGTTGTGCTGGATTTCGGTCACTTGCAACTTACGAGCAACACGGCAACCAGAAAGCAAAAATCAGAGAGTTCAACAGAAACAGATATTGATGATGGTAAATGCATTTAAACAGCTCCTACCACTTAACCTGGCAATAGTTTCACAGACCTGATGACCATTCCTGATAACCGTTTGGTAAAGGAAATATGGACAGCCTCAGTTAATTTTCTTTTGTGCAACCATATATATATATAACTCAAGGGTTTCCAAACATTTTCCAGTGGTCCAGGACCTTCGAGCTTGAGGCTAATGAAAACCCTAATAAAAAAAATGAAGAATCTTGTGCATTAAGAGACCAGCACATCCAAGTCTGAGTACTTGGGGTCCAAGGCAGAATACACTGAGTCCTCCAAGGCAGAGTCCTCCAAGTCCTTCAAGGCAGAGTCCTCCAAGTCCTCCAAGCCAGAGTCTGAGTTCTTAAAATGCAAATGCTCATGAATCAAATTATAAACTAAACTATAATTGATGTACGTGTATGTACGTAGCTCGATTAGCGAACACTACACAATATATATCCTACATAAGTGGATATTGAATCATATCTACAGGATAAATCGAGGATGGGGGTGCGCTGATGGCAAAATTTCCAAATGTCGGCTGGTTAATGACTATTTTGTCCAATCATTTTTGTTCGAGGATTGAAGCCCCTCCACCATAGATGCGCAATAGATGTATATGTGAGATGGCATTGATCACAGAGTTATTTTGAAGTGTCAATATAATGTTGAAATTTTTTGAGCAGAGTAAAATAAAAATATATCTGTAGGTGTAAATATTGCCGGACTCGACTGAAATTATTGAGTCCTCAAGTCCTTGGGATCCGAGTCTTGACTCCCACATACCTCATCTTAAGTGTGTTCAGCTTGTTCTTTTTTGGTTTTAGGACTGTTTTAGCTATGATTTCTGCAGACAAATATATTACAATAGGGGGGAGCTTCAATTTCATTCCACATGTTCACTCTGGAGCTTAGGGTTTTAAAAATAATTTGTGGGTTTTAAATCTTGGAATTTAGTTTTGTGTGGCATACAAAGGGGGCATTGTTTCAAACTTCACAAGAACTCTTTAAGATCGGAGACTAGGAAGAACTTCTTTTCGCAGAGAGTGATTGAAGAATCTATTGCTCCGACTGAATTCATTGTTTTGTCAAGTAGTGTGAATGTTTTTTAAGAATGCTATTGATCATCATTTTACTTTTTGCGGGAGAATTTATGGTCTTCTGTTGTGCAGGGTCTTTTATGAGAACTTGTGTCCTATCTGATCCTTATTCTACTAAACTAAACATTATTTTAGGGATCAAGCTCAGTGTGGTTTATTTCAAATATTTTCTTTTAGATCTTGATGAGGATTTCTGTACTCCATTGTCAACACCGCCCAACGAGGAATCTGATGAGGATGAGCTGATGATGACTAGTCTGACCGTGACCGACCTGGGAGCTGAACTCACCCAGGAGGCCCTCAGGGAAAAACTCTATGATAGGTACATTGCCATGGTAACATCATGATAGTACACAAGTTGAGTTGATACACTGTTGTCTGCTACATGATTGGCTGACCCAACATAAATAATATTGTGAAGTAATTGATCTCACAGAATTTTTGAAGGCACAATTACACCAAAATTAATAAGATTGTTTTATGTACTTATTACATTCATCACATACAAATGCTCAGCAGACGACATGTAGACAGACAAATCACATCAAAATCTTATTGCTATGGCAACACATGCTGGCACAAACATAGATTGTGATTGGTCCTTTTTGTGGGTTTGGATACATTGTTATGTAATATCATAGGGACAGTGAAATATGGTGTGTATATCTTTTAACAGACTGCTTATTCAAAATAACAAAAGTGCATATGAAGTTTGTTCAAATTCTTACACAACTCTTTGTGAATACTGCCCCCTGAACACTCCTATTACCTTCGGTGGTTTGTTAAGAAACTTCTTCTGTATTACTGATACAATCTATCCCAGACAGTTGAATATCTCCCACCACTAGAAAGCTATAATTTAGGAGTTTAGTTCCTAAAAATTTCAGGACCTTAATTGACTAGGCAGTTGCTGGGGGTAAATACAAATTAATTACACAAGCACATGTGCAAAACTATATGTGTTATCCTTTGACACAACTAGGCTACTTTGCCTAACACACAAATTAGAATGTCTGATGAATGGCTGGCTGTGTATTTTTGGTTACGATCCCAAAGGCCTGGTTACCTATGTGATCATGTTGGTGTGTGTATGTAGGTTTGCGTGATGTAACAGCATGCTCGTAAATACGATATCTCAACAACAACATGTTGGACCAATGTCCTAGGGGACGGGTAGATGTCCACATAAAATACCAACCACATGTCAGATCAGCTTAATTCTTGGCATGGTGATGTTAAATGATGTAATGTACATTATACTGACCAATGACAATAAAATATCATCTCATTAATATTCATGAAAGGGTGGGGTTTAGCCTTAAATCATGTAAAAAAGATTGTAAACATATGAAATCTCCAAAAAGGTTCAATTTAATTCATATATTTAATAAGCCGGTACAATTATGTCCCATGATGAATATATGTGCTATATTGCTTTTGGTGAATCTGAATATTAATAAGTGGCTGGGTTTAACATAAAATACATCAGATGTCCATATCTTCACAAACATAATTATGTCTTATCAGCTTCATACTTGGAACATTTGTGTCATGAGAGGCACATTTCCCATATGACAATGGAATTTCTCACCTGTCTATAATGTTAAGGTATGTCAAATAACTATAAAAGTAAATAAAGTTTTTCAACCAATGGCTTTGGAACCACAAAATCGTTTGGTTATTCTAGTTGTAGAGTTGGTGGGGTGGTTGACCTAGCTCACTGTTTTGTATTTTTTGTTTTTGTTTTAGCTACACTCTGAACCTTTCAGATCTTCAAGTCTTGGTAGGGAAGGCTACCGATAACTGGAAGCTCTCCCACACGAGGAGTCGGTGTCCCATGCAGGTGGTCGAGAAATTCACAATCTCAGTCAAGGTGGAGAGGAGGCTGATGTTCACCACCGACCCACAGTGGCCCAGTGCCACCCTCTCCGGGAACCTGCCAAGCCTGTCAATCCATGTCAATGAACAAAAGGTGAGATTTAATGTACTGTTTTGAATGTAACACACAATGACACTGCTATAGAAAATCCTGCAATGTTTATAGCCATTTATAATGGCTGCCAAGCTGTTTCACAATATCTGCATAGCTGTCCGTGTAGGCTCTTACCACAGATGCTTAGTGCTGTACTGACAGCATACAGCCCCACACAAAGGCACTAATGTGGGGAGGGGGTAAAGAACCAGTGACAGATTTAGTTTGCATAGTCATGCTGAAACGTTATATAAATTAGTGAAATTGCTATGTAAATTTTAGAAATGCAATAGCAGTTTTTTGTACTGCAAACTAAACCATAGTTGGAACACAATTTGGTACAAAATAATGTGTAAAATCTTTACAAACTCCTGCTAGCTGCAATTAACCTTACTTCCTACGGATACCCTCAAACAGAAAAACACTCATTACACTCAAAGATATTAAAACATCAGCTTACCCCTATAAACTATCATGAAATTAAAGTTGTTCATTCTTATATTTTACTTTTTTATATGTATGCACATGAAGTGATTTATCCATTAGACCTTGGCAGTGACCATCTAACCACAGCTAATCCTTAGGTAAACTCACAATCCTCCCGGGAGGCGTGAACTGCTTGCAAAGTCAGTTAAAGTCTATGCACATAATTCACTTATACATGTAACACTGAGGAGTGAGTGTTTAGTATTTGGAAGTCGTACCAGTTGTTAATATTTGGTAGTCATGACAGTACTAGTTCTCCCGGGAGGTGTGAATTGCTTGCAAATCCAATTAAAGTCTTTGCACATAATTCACTCATACATGTAACACTGAAGAGTGAGTGTTTAGAATTTGGAAGTAGTACCATTTGTTAATATTTGGTAGTCATGACAGTACTAGTCCTCCCGGGAGGTGTGAACTGCTTGCAAATCCAATTAAAATCTTTGCACATAATTCACTCATACATGTTACACTGAGGAGTGAGTGTTTAGAATTTGGAAGTTGTTCCAGTTGTTAATGTTTGGTAGTCATGACAGTACTAGTTAGACCCCTCCATGAAAACATAGGCAAATCCAAGAATTGCCAGGCGAGGTCACTGTACTAATCCTTGTTCCCCGACTAAATGCCTATAACTGAGGATGGGGCTGTAATGGTTGATGGAAAAGCCTGTATTTTCGTAGGGGTGTTGACTTTTATTATAAGCTTTTTGGTTTCACTCCTGTATCTCTTTGCCTTATTCAGCTACATTGTCGTAAATATAGTCATATTATTGTATGGATTGAAATAAAGTTTTTGAGAATTTAATTGAATTTACTTTTCATTCTGTTAGATATTAGCCCTCAATCACTGCCTGATGTTGCTGAACGATTCTGAGAAAGATCCCAGGGCTGCGGATGCCAACGTCCACAGCATCTTCACAAAACCAGAGGGGAAATCTACCAGGTAAAAAAGGCCTGTTCAGTATGACCAAAATGAAATATTAATTTATAAATGGGAGAAGAAATGGCAATATATTTGTGAAAATGTCAATTTCTCCCACTGCCAAATCTGGTATCCCGTTAACACAGTTTTCCAGCTAAAACTGAACTTTAATTTTAGTATACCCTACTTGTTTGTCTGGCAGCTTCCTGCAATATTGTTCGCCAAAGCTTTTCTAAAGTAAACAAACATGTCAAATCTGGTATCCCGTTAACACAGTTTTCAAGCTCAAACTGAATTTTAATTTTAGTATACCCTACTTGATGTCTGGCAGCTTCCTGCCACATCGTTTGCCAAAGCTTTCCTAACGTAAACAAATCTGTCATTGTTTGCTGACCACAATCAATAAACGTCTGGCATTGAAAACGTCCTAAACAGTTGCACTGACCTATGGAAAACGTGAAAATCTTCAATTGAATAGTCAAACCGTTTTGGGCAGTTTTGGGGCAGAATTTCTTAATTTGTTTTTGAAACTACAATTAAGTATTAGCAATAGAAAATTAAATCAAGGAGGGAATGGTGATGTTAGATGATGACAGATATATATACACACATAACAATGAAATTTGTTCTCATTAATATTCATGAGTGGATGGGGCTTAATGCTAAATCGCTCAAAACAGCTTTTAAACATGAAATCTCAGAAATGGTGTATTGAATTAAAGTCACATTGAGCTGTTAGCTCACAAGAATGAATATATGTGCACTATTGTTTTTGGTGTCTATAACATGAATATTAATGAGTGGGTAGGGCTTAATGTAACATTCCAATTGCCTTCCTACGTGGTGCAGTTATGTCAGTCAATGTACAAGTGGCATATGACATTGGAATTTCTCACCTGTTTCCAATATTTAGGTAACTATGTCAAATAAAGTTAATACAATTTCATCAGTGGCATCAGAACCACTAAATGTTCGATTGTTTTTGAAGTTGAATTTCTTTGGCCTGTGGCACTGTAAACTTTGATTCGGCTGGCAGGCTCCTTAATGCAAGACTGTAAACATTGATTCGGCTGGTAGGCTCCTGAATGCAAGACTGTAAACTTTGATTTGGCTGGTAGGCTCCTGAATGCAAGACTGTAAACTTTGATTCGCCTGGTAGGCTCCTGAATGCAAGACTGTAAACTTTGATTCGCCTGGTAGGCTCCTGAATGCAAGTAGTGTCTCCGTCTCTGAGTTAATCACTATTCTTTGTCTGTTTCTAGTGCGGTGGAGGAGGAAACATTCACGCAAAAGACGCAGGCCCTCTTGGAAGAATCCCGTCTGCTGGAAACACAGTTCTGTGTCGACAAGATTTCACTGGAAGTTCAGAGCAGAAGTAAGTATCAGGCCAAGAGACAAAAAAAAATATAGTTTTCATATAAAATGATATAAAAATTATGTCAAATATCTTGTCAAATCGGTAGAAAGGTAACATGAAAGGTAACATGAAAGGTAACATGAAAGGTAACATGAAAGGTAACATGAAGTCTCTGAGAAGATATTTAAGGTAGATGACTTCTTGGCTACTGATTGATGCCCTTCAGCAGTTTGGGCCAGAGTTTGAGCTGTTGGTAGCATCTCATAAAGACCTCAGGTAAGTCGCGTACACTCCCTGAGAGCACACTGGCAAATATGCATTATACAAACCTCATCTCAGTGTGATTAGAAGTGTGTGAGACAAAATCACACACGATTTTGTCGGATTGTGTAAATGGGTCTTAACTATATATATATGCATGCACAGCACATCATCATATCAGTTTTGTAGGGATTCAAACAGAAATGCAGTTGACAGAAGGAGAACATGAACTCCCTAGCCGGGTGAATAAATATTGCACAATATTGCATAACCATGTGCCATTCCAAATATGTCATGAGAATAAAGATTTAACAACCTCATTTCCTCATAACGCTTAACAAAATATTCCAAATTAAAGGTTTCATATCCCAGAGATCTCCTTTAAATGAAAAATCATATAAAAATAATGCTCGGAATTGTGCTCGGAATTTTGTCTGCCTACAAAACTAGGCTACTCAGCCTAACACATAAATTATATATATATATATATTTTTTTCCAGGGCGGACCATCGTGGAGCTTCAGGTCTTTGGGGCCAAGGCCAACCTGACCAAGAAGCCGTATGACACCTCCATATCACTGACGGTCCACGGTCTCCTACTGATCGACGCCCTTCAGCAGTTTGGGCCAGAGTTTGAGCTGTTGGTAGCGTCTCATAAAGACCTCAGGTAAGTTGAGTACACTCCATGAGAGCACATTGGCAAGTATGCATTTTGTCAAAAATTGACTTGAGACCACAATATATTATGTCAGCAGGCAGTGAGACTCATCCACCTATTTGAAGATAGAATAGAAGCTATTTTTTGGTTAGATCTTGGTTAGAATATTGTACATCGGTCAGTTGATATTGTCTTTTAAGTGATTATGTGTGATTTTATTATGAGTATATTCTGGTATTTTTATTATCATTAATTTAATTTACTTCTTATTTCATCATCTTCACTGCTTGGTAACTAATTTGAATTTTACTTCAGCTCCTGCCCATAAGCAGTGGCAGTGCCAGACTTGGAAGATCTCCATGGGTGTGGGGAGAATCTAATTTCTTTTGATTGTGGGGGGGGGAGCATTTTTTGTGGGTCGTTGGTATTTTTAAAAATAAAATGATTTAGAGGCAAAACAATGCTCATTTTGCCATAAAATTCCACCTCTCAAAATAGTGTATTTTCATTTTGAGCACTTTTATTTTGGACAGTGTTTATAAAATCTGGGGGGGGGGGGTGCAAATGAATCTGTAGTGCTGCCACTGCCTGTAAGAAGCCACAAACATAGGGTAGGTACTACTTGTAAATTGCTGTTTTCAGTATCACACAAATTTTGCGGACTGGCACAACTGACTGTATATTAGCTGATCTATTCTGGATCATTTCACAAATTGCAGGGGTAGAAAGAGAATCGTCAAATCTTATATTTACTTATTAACAGAGTTATAAGCAATTTTTTTTTATTACTTTCCAAATCACAAAATAGGCATTTTATATCTGTGAGAGAAATGCAGTCATTAAATTTTAATCTTACGCAAAAGAACAAGACATAGAAATGAAAAAGAATGCATTGAAGTTTAACAGTAATGTCTTTCGTAAGTACCATGTACAGTTCAACAGAGTAACACAGGTACTATTAAAACATGGTCGAGTGCACACATGCCTGCCACAATTGGCTGTTGCAGTGAATTTTGCAGTGGGCCCTTAAAGCTTCTCCCAGAAAAATTTGGTCAGGAAGAGATTCTATTTTATGTTTCCAGTCTCCATGCTGCCAGTGGAAGTATTGTGGACAGTGAGACATCGACACCACGCTCTCCAGCCTCCCCGCAGTCCCCTGCATCACCCATAGAGAGGTTACCTGGGGCGGGGCATCAGCCAGACTTCACCACCAACCTAGCACAAGTTGGGAGGAACCTCTCCGCCACCCTCTTGCCCGGAGGCCTCACATCGATGGCCGACACAGAAGCGTTGATCACTGCTAATGTAACGCTAATCAGCCCCAAATCTCCTTCTACAATAGAGGGCGCTGTGCCATCGATGGTCGCTTCAGTGCACTTCAACAACTTGGACGTCATAGGTATACAGCTTAAAAAAATAGTCAAGTGAAAAATTAAACTTTCTGATTAATGAGAGGAGGTAAAATTACAACATTTTTGGTTGTTTAGATATTGATTTTTTAAATAATGCCTAATTTTAATATTAAGCATCTTGCAACATCTGTTATATAATTTGTTCACTTAGGCTGAAAAACTCTTTGTTATTCTTTAAAATGTACATGCTTTCTTATCATGATACCAATTTGAAATTGCCAATTTGAAGTTTGCAATGTTTTTTGATCTATGTATTGTACAGCAATTGTTGGTTGGATATTCTAGTTCTAAATATAACAAGTTCGGATAAAAAAAAAAAATATATAGAAAAAACAAGGATGCAATGTGCTTCTGTGAGGTTACAAATGTTGCCAGATGTTTAATTAAAGTGGAAATGATGAACTGATTTCAAAAGTAAGTATCTCATTAACCCAAAATGGCAATTCGATGGAAATCTCACAATTATAGTGTGTTTTGCCTCATAATTGTCAGCAACTTTAGTTTTTGACTGAACTATCCTTTTCATACAATAATTCTACCAGTTCTTATTGAATCCACTTACCCGCTGGATCCACAGTCGATTCATACCTAATATAATTGGACCAGTTTGTGACATTGTTGTCTCTTTGTTGCATTCTGAGTCAGCTTTGTTTGACTTGATTGTTTGTAAACTTGATGAGACGTCATGATAATTTTTTTTTTGTTTTTTTTGCCAGTACTAAATAAAAGTGACAAATTGAAATGGATAGAAAAAGCCAAAGAATGCTGGTCGATATCGAAAAGGCACCAAAACTACAAATTTTGTTGTGATTATTTACATGAGTTTGTTAATCTGATTATTCACAAATTGGCGATGAATCACTCATGTTATGCTGATAATACAATAGGCATGGCAAGTGACGTGAAGTGATTTAACCATTTAGACATAGGCAGTGTCCGATAGAAAAGCATAGGCCCTTTCCAAATGCAAAGATATTTATTGTAAATGTATTTTACCATTGTTTTGCAAATCCAGGTTCTCAAGCATTTTCTTTGTGTGAAGGAACATGGAGCTTGGTTTTACAAAAACCAGGTTAATAATGGTTACGTTATAAACAAATACAATGTAGAATGACTTCTCTATGTAATTTAACCTGTGAATTTCTTAGACGTCCCCATGTTATTTGTAATT
>JAODFY010281049.1:3282-14275 GCA_027580055.1 Paracaudina chilensis | reverse complement strand
AATGAATTTCACTCATATCTGAATTAGTAGGTCTTACGTCAATTGAAAATTTACATATCAATATAACATCAAAATCAAGTCTGTAGATAGACCCCGGTATCGGAACCACTGAACGTTTTCGTTCTCTGGTTTCTTTTCTTGCCGAAGGTAAAAGGAACTCTTCATTTGTTTGTGTGTGAAGACCTTGCTCCTAATCAGGGTAACTAATTAGGGGACACATGGATAAATGTCATATTTGATACTTAGGTCAGCCGTATTGAGTATATTAAAACCTTTTTGATTTAATGTGAGGCCAAAGTTCATTTGAGATAAAAATGGGTCAAAAATGAAAACTTTTAAATCAGGCAAATTGAATGGAAGAAACTTGAATGAATCTCATACTTGTGTGTCAACATCCATCAA
Source organism: Paracaudina chilensis (assembly GCA_027580055.1). Taxonomy (NCBI): domain Eukaryota; kingdom Metazoa; phylum Echinodermata; class Holothuroidea; order Molpadida; family Caudinidae; genus Paracaudina; species Paracaudina chilensis. Next base: position 13,873 of record JAODFY010281049.1, on the reverse strand, counting down.
GTGCTCAAATAACTTAAAATTTAGCTTATCTAATAAGGGAAGCATTGATTAAATTCATATTTGGTATGTTGGTCAGCCATATTAAGTATAAAAACCTTTTTGATTTTACAAGAGATCAAAGGTTATTTGAGGTCAGCCCTGGTCAAGTACATGAAAATTGTAATCGGGCTAACTTAACAGGGGATCTTGGATCCAATACTTGGCATGTAAGTACACTGAACTGCCATTTGAGGTCAGCACTGGTCAAATATGTATAATCTTGCTATCTGGCATAGTTAAGGTTGCTCTAATTAAATATTTGATATTTAATTGGTGTTTTCTATGGTGTTTTGAATTGTATTTGTTAGCCCAAATAGAAAAAAAAACATACCTTTTGATTATCCATTTATTGCATGGTCAGGGTCATCACATAACTTTCTCATGTCTTTGTTTAGCGGAACCAACAAAACCGGTTGAAATCCCGATCTACTTAACCAAGAAAGAGCAGAAGAAACTCAGGAGACAGCGAAGACGAGAAGCTCAGCGTGAACAGTCAGAAAAGATCAGACTGGGCCTGGAGCCTCCCCCAGAACCCAAGGGTGAGTTTGATGGGTGTGGCTTGCCTCATCCCCCTCCCCCAGAACCCAAGGGTGAGTTTGATGGGTGTGGCTTGCCCCCTCCCCCAGAACCCAAGGGTGAGTTTGATGGGTGGGGCTTGCCTCCTTCCCCTCCCCCAGAACCCAAGGGTGAGTTTGATGGGTGGGGCTTTTTGGCATCATTCTAATAATACACTAAATGAAATAAATGATGTAAACGTTATTAAAATGATATTGCAAAATACCAGAAATAATGGTAATTGCAAAGCAGTTATTGGCAATTTGTTATATTTTCTGGTGGGGCCCGTATGTGCCCAAACGGCTGTTTACTGTAATTAACTGTTACATTTGTTCAGCAAATAAGTTAATTGGAAATGTAAAGTAATAATCTATTGAATTAAAGAGAGTATTTGAACCTGATTTGTCTTTCAGTTCGCATGGCAAATCTAATGAGAGTACTTGGCACAGAAGCAGTTCAAGACCCAACCAAAGTGGAAGCTCATGTACGGGCACAGATGGAAAAACGCCAAAAGTAAGTGCATCTGCATCTTATATCATGACTGTACCCCAAACAAGCACTGCATCATCATCAATCTGTGGAGTTCTTTGTTTGGTTTTTATAGATGACTACAAAAATATCCTATGTTATTCCCTCTGTACCAGAATCTTTAAACACAGCACTATCGTGTGTAACTTACCAAGGAAAAGCAGCAGTCGTAAAATAATTATCCTTGTGCCAATTTTGGGTTATTTATGCCCTGATAGATGTGGCTGGATGGGAATCTGGCACTATTGATGAGGCAATCAGTGATGGTGTGACTGGAACCTTTGGCACTGTGGGCTGGACCGGGGCCTCTGGAACTGTTGATGAGGCAGCAAGCATTGATGGGATGAATGGGACCGGTGGCAAGGTGGCACTATTGAAGCAGTGATGGTGTGACTGAAATAATATAGCCTAGGCCTAACATTAAGCTTTTTTGGTAGAACCTGAAATTTGCTATAACTTTGAACAGTTATGATACTAGAATATTTATGCTAGGTTGGGCCCCTAACTTAACCCCTAATTTATTTCTACCAATTTAGATAAATTATCGTAATAAACAATGTAAAATAATCAGATTAAAAATAAGAAAGAAGCAAAACAATACCTACTGATTGAATGGTTTGGTTCAAAATTGGTTCAGTGTTATATGTGTGTTTTATAGGTTTAGCCTATTCCTTTCGTCCAAGTAATCTGATCACTTATACACCTAAGAATTAGTGTTTTTGTAAAGAAAAAAATGTTAAGCCTCGGCCTAACAAGTTTAAAAGTTAAAAATCAACAAACTGTAAAAATAGCTAAAGATTTATTTGGGCCTAAGTAAATATTTATAACTGCTTTGTAGTAAGTTTAAGCCCATTTTTGAGAAAATAAGTGCACCAAATCACAAGTTGAAAAGAACAACTTTTGTTGGCACTCTGTTGCAAAGAGCTATCTTAAGTCATTCAATGCATACATTTTGTGTGCAAACGACGTACAAATTTCTTGTTATTACATACGGAAGAAAATAATTCTAAATGTTATTCTCAATGCTTCAATTTTGATATGTATCTTGGGACATGGTTTTTTACTTCGATTGTTAGGTGTCAAACAATGTTAACAAGTTAGTTGTTATTGCTTCCATTCCACTGCATCTCGCATCTTTGAAACCATGCTGAACTTTCACCGTTAACACACACATACACTTAATTAGACTACCATGATTAAACACACATACCTTTATATTAAGAAAAGTAAGCAATAGACTATGCATGGTACCACACTAATGAAAGAATCAAAGCAGTACCATTAGTACAAACCCAACTGTGACATTTTGGTTAATGATGCTCATATGATAATGAGGTTACAGGCAATGATTCCCCTTCATATATATGTGGGTGAATTCCTGTCACTTCTTTTCTGACATCCCCAGTTCTTTTACCAGGCGCGCGTAGCAAGAGATTTGTCGGGGGGCGGGGGTGTTCTGGGTAAGGGGTCTGAGGGGAGGTGGTTGCCCCTTTCAGCAAAATGGTGCAATGTTTGGGGAAAACCAGTCAAATTTCCCCATAACTTTTTTTTCTTACTTTTCTTCCTTTGTACTAAATTTTTTTTTGTCACTTGGGTCATGTGGGGGGGGGGGGTTGAACCCCCAAAACCCCCCTTAGCTACACCACTGTCTTTTACATAAAATGAAGAAAACTTACAAAACATCTACAAATAAGAATATATATTTTGTTGTAGCTGGTTTTCTGATAGCATAAAGTGCATTAATATAATCAAAATGAATTTACTTGCTTCTCGCATATAATAAATTATATATAAAAAAAAAGGGTGCCGTAGTCTTTACTAATCTACCCCTTGCCCGAAAATCAGGTATAAAATTAACTCAAATTTCCCAGAATGAGCTTAAAATAGTAGAAAAACCCAGTGTTTCCCTCGTCAGTGAAGGCATGGACCAATAGGCTACGTTGCTAGTCCTAAGTATTTAGGCTGTATTGGCGCCCTGTTGTCACATAAGAAACTGTCTTGGAACCAAAAACCTTAGTGTGTGACAAGCCCTCGTTGTCTCCAGCAATAGAGTACCATGCCCCAAGGAGCTGCATCCAGCAAAATGTTAGGTGGTGCCTAAAGAAAACCCCTTTAGAATACAGTCCTGGGCCGATCTCTGGAACCCAAAGCCCAGAAGCCTGTAAGGATAAATGCCAAACGGCTTCCAATACTTGACCACTAAACCAGATATGAAAACCACTGTGTATCTTCCCATCTTAGAACTGACCTAATAGGTCTACAAAAGGATTTCTTACTTTTAAAATACACAACACATGTTAAGAATTCTCTGATCATTACATGGTGTGGAACATCTGAAATGACATACACATCACAGCACAGTTTGAAAATAGGCTACAATAATCCATTAAAGCAGTACTACATTGTTACATTTAAGCATTACAATACTGCAGCCTATCAATGTGGAAAAAATGCTCTGTTATATAATTAAAGTAACATACTAACTCACCAATTGCATTGGCTTCAGTTTGTGAAAACAAATCACAACAAAAGCAGGAGACGGCGACCGAGTCTCTTCATGGTCTTAGTCAGACCGGCGAAATATGTCAGGCCAGGTAATAAATGAATAACATCTATTGCACTTTATCGACACCACATCGCTCGACAGCGTGTTGATAGCAACTATTGCTACCTCTCATTGACCCTATGCTAGTCTGCCCGTGACTGTACCGCTCCTTGGATGCGACACTTTTATACTACACCTGCAGTATCGCTGCTATTGAAAATCCAAATGTAACAATGGAAGAGTATGCAATTAATGCTCAGCGCCGACTCCTATTTAGCATACGACTACAATGTGAGATGCCTGTTGTGTTAAAGGGGTACAAGTGGCAAATTATTGCTCTATTGCAATTCCTGCAATTAAAGGGGTAACAAAAGGATTTATTTTATTTTTGGATTGTGACAATTCCCCCTTAGAAATAACTTTCGCTTCAATCTGATACAGTAAATTTATGAACTTTTCGTCAAATTTATACTTCAGTGGTTCCGATGCAATTGATGAGATTTTATTAACCTTAGAAATTTCATTGTCGTATATGAAAATGTACTTATTGACAAACACAACTGCACCAAGAATGAAGCTGACTGGACATGCAGTTGTACTTAAAAACATTAATGTGATTAAATGTTGTTATGGGACAATGTACCACTCATCATCTAAACATCACCATACCAAGTATGAAGCTGATCATACATTTGCAAAGCTATTGACATCTTCAGTATTTTATTTTAACCCTGCCAGCTCATTAATATTAATGAGTTTAATTTTCTCATGTCAAAACTTGTTTAAGTCTCTGAAGATGGCTTACAGAATTGATGTTGGCACAATGTTGGCACATATTGATGTGTGTTATGATGTATAGCCTAATGGCTGAGGTGCTAAGGCATTGCACTTTTGTTTCCAGGATCTTTGTTAGGTTATCAAGTTTGTGTCCTTCTGCAAATCACTTCGCTCACTACACAGATGTATAAATCTGGACCTATGTGGTGATGGAGTGTGGCACTGCATCAAAAGCTCACTGCAATGTGGTGTAGGAGATTGTGTGAGCAAATGTCCACCAAAGTGTGTACATCTAACAGGTCATAAATGACCAGGGATTATCCCGTCAAGACTATGAACCCAAATGTTATCTTATTATTAATGTGCCAGACTGGTTTTGTGCTTTTCCATATCTTGATGGAAGGAAAATGTCTGCATCATCAGTTGAATATATCCTAACATTTGATGGCATCAGAACCATGAAACTTCTTCATTTTGTGTTTCAATTGTAGAACACACGAAGAGGCAAATGCAGCGAGGAAGCTCACAGATGAACAGAGGAAGGAAAAGAAGATTCGCAAAATAAAGGAGGATACCAGTCTGGGGGTCAATGTCGCCCTCTATAGGGTCAAGGACTTGCGTAATCCAGCTAAGAAGTTTAAAGTGGAAGCTAACTGTAACCAGCTACACATGACAGGGATGGTGGTCCTTCACAGGGATGTTAATGTAGTGGTTGTTGAAGGAGGTAGGCCACAATATATACACTCTAGACCAATACGTAGACCATAACTGGTCTGTATGAGGCACATGACAGGGATGGTGGTCCTTCACAGAGATGTTAATGTAGTGGTTGTTGAAGGAGGTAGGCCACAATATATGCACTCTAGACCAATATGTAGACCATAACTGGTCTGTATGAGGCACATGACAGGGATGGTGGTCCTTCACAGGGATGTTAATGTAGTGGTTGTTGAAGGAGGTAGGCCACAATATATGCACTCTAGACCAATATGTAGGTCTTAACTGGTCTATGGCAGGATGTAGATTTTGTTGCAAAAACTAGGTAAAAATTCCATGTGTTGAGGCTTAACTCATCTAAGTTGTGAATCGATACCTGGGATGGTATCCAGTTCCAGTATATTGCCACAGATAAGGCAGTGATAGACCTTTCTCAGCCTCAGTTATGGTATGCCTGAATCACTTAATATATTACAATATTTTCATATAGAGTGCAATGTCATTCGTCATGCCCTGGTCCTTAAAGGAAACAAAATATCGTACTGTCTTATGATAGAATTAATTTATGAAGAACATTTTTACTAAATCCTGATGTTACAATAAAGCTTACAGAAAGGTTCATGATTTCCATCTATATACATTCAGCAGAAAGATGATGGTTTCATCTGATAGTTGAAATCCGTCATACATTGATTGGCCTTATTTGTGTCAAAGGTATTTTAAGGTCAACAGTGATAAAATACTAAATATGTAAACTCAATTGGGGAAACATAGCATGCAGGGTATTCATGTTACCCATATTGAAGATAAGAAATATCATCTGAGGTCAAAGGTGGTTAAATAACTGTAAACAGGTAAATTTAATGGAGGGAACTTGAATGAATGGCATTGTCCATTTAATACCTGGCCTAAGTCAAATAAATGCCATGGTCCATAAACACCATGTTAAATAACAGCTCTCTTGGTTCCTAGGTCCCAAGCAGCAGAAAAAGTTTCGGCGGTTGATGTTGCACAGAATCAAATGGGAGGATGACAAGAAAAAGGATGATGGTAAGTTGTTGGCAATAATAGAGGCTATATAACAAAGCCCAAGTTCAGATGTTTTAAGTTTCTTAGGTGATTACACTTGTCTGATACAACCTAGGATGTGATTTTAAATATTATTTCAAAAAATTAAATATTTCGATTAAAACAAATATGGGTCATTCGTTCCTGAATTGGTTGTTTCATTATTTTTATTTTCATACTTAGTCAGGTTTTGATCTGTATCAAGGGTAAAGGTCCTGTCAGGCTTTATTTGGGACTAAAAATCATCAGAAACGTGACAAACTATTCATTGAACAATCAAAACATCACACCAACAGAATATTTTTAATAACCATAATTACTGCAATTCTGGACCATTCTTTTAAAGGTAATATTGCCCTAAAATATGAGGCATTATGTCAGCTAAAATGGCCATCTGGACTTAGATGAGACTATGTATTAATCAGTGACTGGTATCGGTTCATGAAAATAACATACTTGGGAGCGTGATGTCTCAGTAATGGATGATACAATTGGCAAAATGAGTAGAATATAGTTGTTAAGATGAACTGAGTGATTAAAACATCACACTAAGAGAGAATTTTGTTGCTCATAGTCTGACAGTACCTTTAATGTTCAAACGCTATTTTTACATCAAGTTAGGTGTTATAGGCTAGCGACATATTTTTTAAACTACCAGAATTTGTAGAAAAAAGAATGAGTGATAATATTCTTGTTACATTCAAGATTGTTTCAAGAATGCATGCTCTTGTATAAGTTAACTTGTTGAGCTATTGTAATCCTACTGTCTACTCTACTCTATCTGTCCACAATTGTAAACAAATTGATCCCATGCATACATGCATGGGCGGATTTTCACAAAACTTGGACATAATGATGGTTGGTCCCAAAATTTGGGGTCAAAGGTCACTTGTGGGCCGTAAGGGGCCATTTTGATCAAATATGCAAAATGCTTCTCCTACAGATTCCATGGTACAATGTTGAGGTTTTGTCACGATAATACTGTAGTTGTGGTTCCTTCAGGAATTTTGGATCCAGGGTCCTCTGCATGGGCCATTTTATGAAATCATGCAAAATGCTTCTTCTCCTACAGATTGTATGGTACAACGTTGAAGGTTTGTCATGATAGTGCTCCAGTAGTGCTTCCTTCGGGGTAATCATGAATTTGGGGTCCAAGGTCCCACATGGGCTATATGGGCCATTTTATAAAATCTTCCAAGGTCCCATATGGGCCATTTTATGAAATCACGCAAAATGCTTCTCCTACAGATTGTATGGTACAATGTTGAAGGTTTGTCATGATAGTGCTCCAGTAGAGCTTCCTGCAAACACTTAAAAAACAAATAAAAATATTTGTTTGGACAATGCTGATGTGTGTAGGTTGGTTATTTTTGTTCTTTTCAGATGACGATGATTCAGATGAGGAGGGGGAGGTCCACAGCAAGAAGTGTGCCCTGGTGTGGGAAGGGATGACCAAAGAGAGACACTTTGGGGAGATACGATTCAAGCAGTGTCCAACAGAGACCATAGCCCGGGAACTGTTCAGGAAGCACAACGTTGAACATTACTGGGACCTCTGTCATAGCCAGGCCATCCTGGAAAATACAGATACATGAATGTCAGTATTGATAGTATTCACTTGATGAGAAAGTTTGTACTATGGAATACCTTAGGAAAAGCTAAGGAGAAGATAGTGTGTCTAGGTATGTGAACAAGAATGCATAGAGTTAAGTTGGACATGCAGATAGATGTCTAGTGGCCAACTGCGATAACAAGAAAAATAATTTTCAAGTACAGGTTGAGGGTGGTGTGTGACATTTTCCTGACTCACACCTCAGACCTTAGGCTTCTGATTAAGTGTTCGCGAGTGTCCTTTTAGGAGAATGGGAATAAACCAAGATTTACAGAATACCAGTCTTCTCCTCAGATTTGAAAAGGAGGGGATGGCGATAAGTCCAGCGTGGAGCGGGACCATTGGTCACTGCGTAGCATACAAATTTTGCAAAATATACATTCTAGATCACCGGAAAGGACACTTCCCAGACCAAGTTGCTTCTAAATCTCCTTTATTTTGAGTCTTCCAGCATTGCAGTTTAGCATTCGATTTACCCTGTATTGCATCACAAAATGCGAGATAAAAGTTTGTGATGCAATTCTTTAAATGTATATCAAGCAAGTGCGATGCAGATTATCTCCCCATTTAATCATGAAGTGCAACGTAGCATGATGAATACATGTGCACAGTTTGACATAGGGGCACGACATCATGATGCACCAGGAGTGCACGGTCTAATGATATTGCATTGAGTGCATGTACAATCTCCTGGGTTCTTGACAAAAAATGTGTATGAAGGTTAAACCCATAAATGCACATAAATATTTTTGTTTATTACAAAAACATGTATGTACATATGTTGTAGATCCTCACAGCACGGAAATATAAGAATGCAAGTATGCGTACTCCAATGGTGCCTATTTTTTACTTTAAAAACGATCACATAAATTTGTTATAGAAGAGAGGGCCCTTACAGCACAATCAAAAGGGCATTATGGTAAAAAAAATTGGTAACGTTATAACTATTATATCTAACAAGCAAGCTACGCAACTGTCGAACAAGTGTGTATGTGAGTGTTCAATGTACTGTTTATTCTCACTTATGTGCTGAACTATTACAAAAGCTGCCAATCAGAGCATGCCAAATCCTTGTTCATGCATGATATGTTGCTATGGTGACAGATGAGCTAGCTACAGGGAAGAAAGATATATTGTCGCCATTTTCCTGCCTAAAGGTTGGCTTGATGTACAATAGCATGTAAACCTCTCACAGTGCGCTGTGCCCAGCTGCCAGCATCGGTTTAGTGTGTGTGATTATTTGCTCGGCAGGATTTTCTTAATGGACTTTGATGTAGAGCAATTTGTTGGCATGGGTAAAACAGGATAGGAAGTAATGAAAGGGTGGACCCAGGGCTTCTGTGAGTGAGATATGCTCGTGGGTTCTTTCTCTCCTTGATTCCCTCAGGTCCTGAGTGGAGATTTCTGGAGGGCTGGATCTATCTGCAGTGATTCAGGTGAATTATTATCTTAAGTGTCTAGAAGTAAGTATTTGAACCATGTTGCATAATACAGAAGAAAATATTGAACTATGCTACAGAAACATTCTATTGCTCTTATTCTAATAAGCCAACAGTATTGTGACTAGCTTTTGCTGTTGTGACTAGTGTGACTAGTTGTGACTAGTTTTATTGTCATTGTTACTTTGTACCCCGTAAAGCTCATATCTATGTTACAAATAAGTTTTTCATGATCAATAGCAGTATTATTAGTAGTATGAGGAGCCATCCACAGCTATGCTGCATCGTTGTTTTTCAGGGATGGCTTCACAAAAGTAGAGCCTACTCACAAATCTTTGAAACATATACTTGGTTTTGCTAGATTGGTCAGTTGATTTCATAATAAACCAGCAACAGAGTACCATCCTGTAGTACAATATTAAACCTCAATTACTCTCTCTATTAACAATGTATCTTACATAAAATCTATGTACATGATGACCAAGATACAATAATTTCCTGTCTGATTCTATTAAGGTATTGTCCCTGGTTAGTGGTTAAGCTGAAACAAGAATCATGAAATCATAAATGCCTCATTCTGATCAATATATCTTTAAAAGCAACATCAAATAGAAAAACAAAACGATCAATGTTTAACATCCGTTTCCGGTTACGGTGTTGAAGGCCGATTTACCTTTTTGATCATATTGGCATGTGAAGGCAAGCAGATGCCTATGATGAGTAGATGTTCTCTTCTGTCCCTTCTGTTTTTGGTGTCGATGGCTTGAATATTAATGAGTGGGGATACAATGTATTGGAGCTTTATTCTTGGTATGTTAATGATGATCTGCACATTGTCATATGACAATGGAAATTCTCTCCTGTACCCAATGTTAAGATATGACAACCTTTGTTTCTCTGGTTAAGTATCATGTTTCATACAATAAATGTTACCTGTCACTGAACAAAACTCACAAATTTGTATTTTTTCCTATTTTTCTGACCTAAACAAGCAGTGTGCCACCACAACATTAAATAGCTTGTAATGTAATTAACACCCTAAATAATGCAAGGTCTAATAACAATGTGTAACATGACAGTGACCATTATACAATACTGTCTTCTGATACTAGTAAGCTAAGATACCACCGCTGGGAAGCTCAAAAATATAGCAGACAAATGACACTCCCTGGTCCAGCTTTATGCTGAAAATGTCAACTAACTCAACCAAGGAGTTATTACTATAATGCTAACTATGTCAACTAACTCAACCAAGGAGTTATTACTATAATGCTAACTATGTCAACTAACTCAACCAAGGAGTTATTACTA
>JAODFY010280938.1:0-14277 GCA_027580055.1 Paracaudina chilensis | reverse complement strand
ACTCACTTTTGTCAACTTTATATGTACATAAATTGAGGCATTCATTTTTGGTTTTGTTTACGATGGCCAGGTAACCTGTAGGTTGGCATGTTTGCAAGTGTATGTGTAATCTCAAAACGATATATCGAATTACTGTATTGAATAACAGGTAGATATGCTCTTTGATTTTTACATGGACCTCATTGTTTTTGTTGTCCATTACATAAATATGTGGGTGGGCTTATAATCAATTTCTTAAAATGTCAATATTTTTGCAACATCTATCTGATCACCTTCATACTTGGTAGGCTGATGTTATATGATAAGAGATACAGTGCCACATGAAAATGAAATTTCATTAATATTCTTGAGTGCAACTGTATGTCTGATCAGCTTCATTCTTGGTACAGTTGTCTGGCAATAAGTTACAATATATTACAATTTACAATATATATAAAATATATTAAAATTCTGACTTCAATTATTTCATAAAATCTCATCCGCATCGGAACCACTAAACCTTTGGGTTTTCTTGTTGTAATTGTTAGCTAGGGTACCAATTTTTGGAAAATTTACACAGATTGCTTAAAAAAATAGTCCAAAGTACTGTTTTAAACATTTTTAAATAAAAAGATATTTATGGAGACTGCAATACCAACACAAACATTTATATACAATAATATTTATGTTCAGTTTAGGCTAGGCTTTAGGCCTATTCAATCATTTCAGTGTTCTAAATACTGTAGTAATATTAGCACTACATAGTATAGTCAATATTATATACTATAATCTTGGAATATTCCTTATAATAAATGCAGTATGAGGTTCTCTTTCAGAATTGTTGGAAATTTTGCCCAAACCACTTAATCAATCAGTCCCAATAATCAATATGTTTATTAGATTAAACAGAATGCGTCCTATGAATATGAATGAGTGGTCGGGGCTTAACGTAAAATCCTTAAAATGTCAATATCTTTGTAACCTTATTTCCGATTAGCTTCATACTTGGTATGGTTGTGTTAGTATATGGTTGGAACAAAATTATATGAACGACAAATTTCATATCATTAGTATTCATATGTGGGCGGGGCTTAATACTTAGTCAATACAATGTAAATATCAATAAAACTTCAAAATCATGTCTGTAGATAGACCCCGGTATGTTTTCGTTTTCTGGTTAATTTTAACTGTAAACAAATGGTTTCACTTGATGAATGAACAGAACCTCACCAGCATAATAATGCTTGTTGGAATTATAATTAGTCAAAATGCAGAGTCACAGTTTATGGGAGGTTTATAATTTAAAAACTTACATAATGAAGAATTTTGAATTGAAAGATAGATGTACGACTTGAGGGGGACATGAGTATTTCACAGGTTGCATATCGGGCTGTCAAAAGAAATATGGAATGATACAGATGAAATTTGTGATTGTTCAAAGCCTGGTCCATAGTTGCCAGCAGATATTGGGTGACCAGTTTAACTAGCATATACATCTGGTGTAGGTTCGAAGTCAGAGGTGGCTCCTAGAATTTGAAACATTCTATCCTCCTAGAACATTTTTGGAGAACTCAAAAATACATTGCACTTATGAAATAAAACCAATAAAGAATATTTTGCCCCCTTTGTGTTAATACATATCATTTTGGCCACGACGATGAGCTGTTGTGAAAATCTAATTTACAGTTACTTTATTTTTTTATACTCTGTGTCAGTCGTTCCATCAAAAATCGAACCAAAAGTAAATTATTCAAAGTTATATTTCAAAATCATTGAGGAACACTTTTAGCTGTAAACAGATGGTTACACTTAGGAAATGAACAGAACCCCACCAGCAAATATGAATGCTCCGTTGGAATTATAATTAGTCAAAATGCAGAGCACAATTAATTGAAGGTTTATAATTTAAAAATTTACGTAATGAAGAATTTTGATTTTAAAGAAAGATGTACGAGTTGAGGGGGACAATGAAAAATATTTTGCCCCGTGTCAGTCGTTCCATAAAAAATCGAACCAAAGCAAACTTTGTTTGGGTTTGGGTTAGCCCCAAATGGCTGATTGATTGAATTATTTATTTCTGCTGAAATTCAGATTGTAAATTTTTTCTTTTTTTTTCGTCTAAAATACTTCTTTAATCTAGCAACATGTAATGAAAACAAATACAGTAAAGTGCCTAATTTTCTTAATCCCTTAAAATGCCATTATTTTTTTCCTTAAAAATAAAAGTTATTCTACAGGCCTATGGAAGAAAGTGGGATATAAAATTTAACCTCCACTGGAGATTTTTCACTCTCAAAAAAGAATGCATGGCAGTATATCAAATGATGCATCAGTGCAGGAGATTCTATAGGCCAATCAGTCTACTTCCTCCTACCTGCTGTGATGGGCTGAACCTGATGATGGATTGCAATTTGTTGAATGTTTAGAGTGTCTGAGTGTCTTTGTTGTTGTTATGGACAGATCTTAATACCACTACTGACAGGATGAATAACAAACACTGCAATATTATTATTATATTAATGATTAGTCTGTATTGTTCTTCACTTGTGCCATCCACTTGTGCCTTGAATGAGTGAACATAATATTTAGAGCATGAACATACATTATGTGTATTGAAATATAACCCATCCTGATATTTCAAAGTTTTTGCCCTTAAAAAGATCAACATGGGACGAACTGTAATATCAAATGCTTTGAGCAGCGGCACAGGCGATGCTATCGGCCAATCGGTCTACTTCCTCCTACTACTGTAACCTGCTGTGAAGGGGCTGCACCTGACCACGGATTGCATTTGTTGAGAGTCTGAGTGTCTTTGTCGTTTGTATGGACAGACCTTATTACAGCTATACTGACAGGATGAATAACAAACACTGCAATATTATTATTATTATAAACCTGTTACTCTGTATTGTACTTGTGCAATAGAATGATATTATATAAAGCATCAAGCCTCAAGCATCAAGGCTTCTCAACAAATGCAAGTGTGGACACTGTACATTATGTGTGTTGGAACATTCTATAACCCGTTTCCCTATATTGTAAAGTTTTCACTCTTATAAAGATTAAAGGATGCATGCTGCACTGCAGTTCTATTAATTGCTGTGAACAGCAGTGAAGGGGCCAGTCATGTCTCAGTTCTCCTCCCTGCTGCTTAGAATTTCATGATGGATTTCAAATTTGTTTAGAGTGCATGTGTGTCTTTGTCACTAGTAGAGACAGGTGGCAGAGCAAGGGGGTGGGGGGGGGGGCATGGCGGTGCTTCACCGACCTCATCCTCCCCTTTTCTGCCAACGCTGGTTCTGTGGTTTACTATCGCGTGACTTTTCGTAAATTTTGCGGTTATATAGTTTGGAAGTTTTTCTTTTGTGCCAGAAGTCTTTCTAGTGCCCCAGGAAGTCATGCCCCAGGAAGTCATATATATTTTGCTGCTAAAACTGTCGGTATATCTTTAGCACATGGCATGAATGATGTTAAAATTGATAATGGGTACTGCCTTGATATAAAACTTGGGCATGTAGCACCCCACCCCCATACACACTTGGCTAATTTATATGAATTGGAGTTTAAGAGGTACAATTGATCACACCATCCCATACAGAAAAAAAGTATACAGTAGACAAATGTACATGTAACTGCAGGTAATATGGTGCATGTCCTAGAATGACTACATACCACTCTCCCTTGGGCCTCTTGTGCCATTCTTAACATTGTTCTCCTCAAATCATTTATCACCCAGACTTCCCCTGCACTCTTTGCAGTGTTTATTTTCTCAAGGTGGGATGTTTGTGTTTTTGTTTTGGTAAAGGGGGGAATAAAATTCCAGTCAGCAAAGGTATTCATTCTCTCTCTCTCTGCTGCATGTGATGATGCAGTTCAATATAAAACGTATGGCTTGTTGAAAGCCTATTGAACGTTGTTTTGAAGTAACATCAACAGGAAACCATGCAAAATTCTTTCTCTAGATAATTAAATTGCTGTCTGGATTTTTATGAAAACAGTAAAAATAGACATGTCCCATTGTTCCACAAAATGTTCGTAATGATCACCTATTATTTGGTGTAACTTACTGACTGATACATTCCATTTGTCACCAAAACAAACCCATATAGACTGCAATGATAATAATAGTTAATATGAGCGATTTATAATGAATGCACGGAATCCACTGACGTGCTCAGAGCGCTAAAACTAAAAACTAAAACTTTTCAACAATATACAATCAATAAATACTTTAATATAAATTATATATCTATACAACATAATCAAGGAGTTCCTTGAATGCTTCAAGCATAACGTATGTCTTAAAATTCTTCCTGAAAGATTCAATTGTCTTCCATGAATGAATATATATTATAAGGAAGATCATTTCATAAAGGGGTGGGGAGGGGTAGAAACTACAAAGGATGTATTACCCCATGAATGCTTTGTTATTGTTATGTCTTCCATGAACGAATGTGTTCCATAAGGGGGTGGGTGGAGGTTCAGCAACTACAAAATCTACCACCCCACGAATGTTTTGATTTTTGTTCAGACAACAAATATTTTACATGAGTGTTTAGTACTGTAGTCACGAGAAGGAACATCAGGATTAAACAAAGCACAAGTCATTCAGAGACAAACAATGAGTATTATAATTATATATATATATAATATGTTTGTGATTTTAATTTTCCTCTAAGGAGTGTTACAATTTGGTAAAATGAATAGACTAAAGTTGTTTTACATCAAAAACTACAGACTGAATGATAAAAACAAAAAAAAATGGAGAAAACACTCATGATTTGCAGCTCATATTTTCAGAGCAAATGATGTGATTATAGCTCAGCAGTTTGGACGTGAGTTGTTAAACTTTAAATCATAGTTTTCTGAAGATAATTAATGTGTAGGAAATATATTTTGATGATTTCACCCCCAAGTAAATTGTTTCTACAGTATACTGCTTTACATTGTACTCCCCTAATTTTATATGATATACACTACGTATGTATGCACCGACAATTGAGCTCCGCTACTCTGATCAAATCACTAATAATAAGCACAGTGCAAAGAATTCTATCGGTGATCCTTGTCACATCATAAATTTGACTCCCGAGGAGCTCATTTACGTTTTCTGATAAATATCGGTTTGATATGTTGCCGTGACAGAGGAAGAGGACGAGACCGCGATATTGAGCGAGCTGGAGCAATTTCGAGATGGTTGCAAACTCTGACTCATACGGCGCAGATCGATAGAGCTTGTCGCGTTGGACTATAAGCGTAAATAAAACCGGGAGGAGATTGAAATCTCACACAACAACAAAGGAACATGGAAGCATAGCCAATGGGATAAAGAGTGCATTATGTGGAACAAACATGCTTTCAAGGCCTCTGAGATTTCGTCAGGCCTACTTTGTTATTTGATTTCATGGAGGGAGTACTGAAGTGTTCCAGTTTAATATGCTTCCATCAACCATTAAATCACTGTTCGATTAACCCAGTTGTGTTACAAAATAACTTTGTAATGGTTTTAAACATAAGGGGGGCAAGGTGTTCTTGAAAGTTGAAACCAAGTAGTCTCAAAACCAAGTTTATGTAAATTTATATTTCATTGGTGGGAGGAAGGTTCAGGGGGAGGTATAAATGTCACCAACTTACAATCATACAAGATCAGTTTAAATATAAGAATTCAAATTAAACCTCATTTAAAAGGAAGAGGTAGGTCTTGTGTTTTACTTAATATCAACATTTTGAAATAAAGACACTCAAGACATTGTTTTCATGCCAAAACTGTTATCACGTCCAAACTGTTATCACGTCCCTTCCTTTGACATGACTACAAGCAACTTCTTCCAACTGTCACATTAGACCAGCAAGCCTTTGTATTTTATGTACATCAAACCTTTCACATTATCTTCCAACGTGCCTCTGCAGTTTTCAGCGAGTCAATGCTGTCGTGTTTCACTTGTGACTCATTTTCCGTTTTAGGCAAATTACACCGTTTTGGCTCTGTGTAGTTTGTGCAAAATGGATCGTTGTGTGCAGGGTTAAAATAATGTTAGCACAGAAGAGTCATAATTATATGGGCCTCTGTCATCGTCTCCATTGTGTAAACACGCGACAGTTATGTACAGTAGTGGGTGGGATAGAATTCGGCAATGGTAGTAAAGTGTCATTTCATTTGCCAACCAACCAGGTTTTAAAGGCATGCTGCCAAAAGATACAAATTTAAATGTTCGATAAAATGAGTTGTGTTCCAGTCATTGTACATGATTAAAAAATGAACAAAAACATGAGCAAATAACAGTGCTTTGGTCAAATGTACTTACTGTACCTTACAGGTACATTTGTAAAAAAAAATTAAAGACAATTTTAAAGAATAACAGGGTTTTCTAGCCAAAGTAAACTGTTGCCAGATGCTTACAAAGTAAAATTTAATGCATTTACAAAAATCACTAACTCAACAACCAGAAACACTTTATTGTAAATGGGACCTTCACCATGGAATATATTTTTCTTCATGAATTTTTTCATTGGAAAAATCATTCAAGACTGTTATAATTCCCATGTTAATCTGCTCTGGAGAAACACTGCACTCTTTTACTGTCCATGGCCTTGTGATTCACTGTGTTGTGTATTCTGTGTTATCTAAATGGTATCGTCTTTTAACACTCATCCATTTGGGTTTGTGATTCATTAATATGACCATGACTGGTGAGGCCATTCACACATATTTCACACAATAAAGCTCCTTTCTTCACAATAATGGCAAACTGTGTGTGTTCTAATCTGGCTGGATCAGATTGGAAGTACAATGTGAATATTCGCATTTCTGGTATGCAGTCTGAAATCATTTTCAATTTAATTCATTTGGTTACTCTTGCTCAAATATGTTGAACAGTTCTTTTACACAGTTCATTGGCATATACTTGTATATGCCGATTATTACACATGGAAGTCGTATACTGTACATCAGCACTCCAGACCTCCGAAGGTTTGAACGAATGTTGTTCTACTCCATATTCGTCAATTTGACATTCCGGCAACTGTACCTTCCGTTAACTGTACTTTTTGTCAACTTGACCATATTTAACATTATAAAATAAATGTAAGAATCTTGCCAACCAAAATTGATACAAATGAAGTCCAAAGGTCAATTTGACAAAAGAATGGAAGGTTGAGTTGACCTGATTCCCTTTGAACAAGCAGCCACTTGCTCTTACACACTTGTGTGGTTTATTACCTTATTTGGGAAAGTACAAAATCTCAACAAAAAATCCTCAACTGTGTATATGATAGCAAGTTTGCTTTTCAGAGGAGTGGATAGCTGTGATAATCATTTCCCCTTCCAGAATGGATTGCACTTTTTAAGTGGAAGCATTGTGTACTTTGCATTGAATTTCATTTTTTTGCCGGACTGGAGAAATGTCATTAAAAAGGCTACAATGATAGTTGAAAATATGTTTTCTCTGCAGTTTTGAATAATGATAACAATATAAATGGTAATACACAATGATAGCTTACAGTTTCAATATTTGGAAGTGAGGCTATGGACGTGTCACAGTTGTTTGACATGCAATTATAATACCGAATGTGTCAGGCACCTACAGTATGGCTTAATTGTTTCACTAGAAATTAAATTTGTGGCAAATGGTCTACATTTTGAGTTTCCCATTGCCTAACATTTTATAAGTTTCTCATAGAAAAATCAAATTCAATGATATACAGTAAGTTTTTATTTGACAAACGATTCCTTTGTTTTTTTAGGAGTACCTGAAAGTCTGACCTGACCGGCACGGTGTCGCACAAGGCCACTGAAGAGCAGTTTAAGGGGGACTCTGTCGTCTACCAGAAGATGGACCCGGAGACCCCGGAAACGTCTGACGATGGTGGTTTCCTGGCCGCTGCAGAGGCTGCCAATCACAACAACAGTGCAGTGGTGACTGAGAACGGTGGGACGGCAAAGTCCTCTCCAACGAAATCATCGCCGGTGAAGTCTGGGCGAAAGAGCAGGGGCAAGGAGTCAGACGAAGAAAGTCAAAAGTCACACCGGAGCAAGAAGGGCAGGAAGAGTCGCAACCGGGACCCAGACACGACAGATTATGACAGCGACAGGAGTAGGCGGAGCCATCGGCGGTCCAGAGCCGACGGCGATAACAAATCTGTCAACTTCTCATCTGCTGCCCTAACTACGGACTCAGAGCGAGATGAGGTGAGATGTTTATGGTTTATAATGACACCAATTTTCATTGTTATGGAAAAGGGCAAAATTATCAGAAAGTGGGAGATGATCACAGAAATAAGCATCTTGGGAAAGTTATGGAAACAGTCAAGTTTAGACGAAGGAAAACACACCATTATTAAATCCACCACATCGATATTACCAACTTTCCCCAAAAAAGTCTGAGAAATGTGATACAGTTTAATAGTGGGCCTGACATTTTGATCCTAGCAGAACCTTTATCAAAGGCAAACTGACAAGAACAACATAAGGTACATTTAATGTTACAATCTTCTCTGGGAAGTTCACATGCTGCAAATGTTGAACATTGTCTAAATCATTTTCAGCAAGCAGGGTATTCACGTAACTAAGATTTTGGGAATTCATCATGGATATAGATGATTAACATGATTTATAAGTTCCTGCAGTCACTGCAAGGTTTTTGTTTGAAATATACATACTGTTTTGGTTATTATTTTAACAGGTCATTGAGGTGCAAATCCTCCCACAAGATGACAACTGGGGTGACAACACCACAGCTATCACCAGCGGGACCTCAGAACGTTCATGGTCCGATATCGACATCAGTCGTCTGGGACGGCCCCTGGAGAGGCGCCGTGCTGGTTTGGACTGCCATCGATACTTTGGCTATATGGTCGCTATAGGATTGGCCGTAGCGTCGTTTCTATCTCCCGTGGCATTCGTCATCATCCCCGGCATGATGTGGACCGTGGACGAGTGCGGCACGACGTGTGACGGCCTATTCATCAGTATGGCTTTCAAGCTGTTCATTCTAGCAATCGGCACGTGGGCCATGTTCGTCCGCAAACCGCGGTATGTTCTGCCGAGACTGTTCGTTTACCGGCTTGCGGTGCTAGCATTGGTGTTGGTGCTTTTAGTTGCTTATTGGTTATTTTATGGAGTGCGTGTCATCATTGCAGGGGAAACCGATTACCAGGGGACTGTTCAGTATGCTGTGTCACTAGTAGATGCTTTGCTCTTTGTTCATTATGTAGCTCTCATCCTTTTAGAACTGCGACAGTTGCAGCCCGCATACATGATTAAGTTAGTGAGGTCGCCCGATGGTGCGAGTAAGTATTATACCATCGGTCAGCTCAGCATTCAAAGGGCGGCTGTCTGGATCTTGGAACAATACTATCGGGATTTTCATATCTATAACCCACATTTGCTGCATGTACCCACCTCGCGCACACCAAACAAAGCCAATAAATTTAAGTTCTACAGCGTCGACGGTGGCGGCAACAACGAGTCAGTCACCGGCAGAGCCAGGGCTGTCATGGCGGCAGAGGGACGTAGGAAAGAGACTGGAGTCGGCAGGAACGATCGATTTTATGAAGAGCAGGAATACGATAGAAGGGTGAAGAAGCGAAAGGCAAGACTTGAAATAGCCACAGAGGATGCATTCACCCACATCAAGCGCCTGCACGAAGATCGCGGGGCATCCCACGTCATGGACCCCACAGAGGCCGCCCAGGCTATCTTCCCCTCAATCGCTCGGGCCTTGCAGAAATATTTACGAGTGACACGCCAGCAGCCACGATGGAACATGGATACCGTCATTCGCCATCTGGCAACCTGCATAAGTTATAACATGTCACCAAAGGCCTTCCTGGAGGCGTTTTTTGTCCCTGGGCCACCCGTCGTTGACAGCATAAGAGACACTACCAGCACACAGACATGGGAGTTGGTATCAGACACATTGGTGTCACGGTCGTTATGTGAAGGGATGACCTTCCAACTCCGTCATCGGGATATTCAACTTCAAGTCTATATCATGAAAATTCCTCACTTCAAGCTAAATGAGGAGGCATATGACTATAAAAACAATCGTTTCACATTGAGGCTTCAGTCGGAGACCTCCGTGTGAGTGGACATTTTGTCAGTATTTCCACCTTGGGCAGCCTTGAAGGAGGTGCATTTCTGGTAAACTTGGCAAGGATGAGCACTTGGTTGGTTGTAAGTGGGAACATGAACCACCTGTGATCTTTGTATATTTCGAGAATTCTGGATAAGATACGGTAACATACATAACAAAGAAAATTCATGATTTTGTCAAATTGGCAAATATCTCGCACCACAACACTTATCCCATGAGTCCTTTTAATACAGAACTCTTGTATAGCCATCCAATCACTACTTACTGTGATCATACAGCTACTGAATGCTGTTTGGAAAGGGCTGTCAGATGCCACCAAATTATGACCCTTACCATTAACATCTAAATAAGAAAAATATTGAGCAATTTTGGGTACATAAAAAAGTTGCCAGATTTGAGTGATTCCTATTTTCTACAGGATTGGTGAATTTTCTTCCAGCTAAAATTGTAGGGAATTAGATGATTGATGGAATTGGGAAGATCAAAGAAAGTCTCTTCATTTGCTTACATTAATTTACACCAACAGAGGGCACTATATAGAATTAGCTTGAAGTGCACATAATATATTATGTCAATAGAGGGCACTATACAGAATTTGTATAAAAGCTCACATCATATAACACCAACAGAGGGCACTATATAGAATTAGTTTTAAGGTAGTTGTGGCAATTCTGTTAGAGTAGTGAGCACTTGTGCCCAAATTCCTCAGTTGATTTTTGCTGTCATCAACATCATTTAGAGACAGGTTAGCTGAGTGTTAATGATTTCATTCATGGCAAGATTTGAATGTTGTTAAGTACTCTTCCAACACCTTGGTGGTCATGAAGGCTGTGCACAAGTGTCATCAATAGTTTATTATCATTATGTTGTATTGCCATCTGTTTAACATACAGTCTGTATACTGGAGTTCCTGTCCTTTCTGTAACTTAATAGTCAAAATTAAATTATATTACAGTCCTGAAGTCCTAAAGGTGATGTCCTATGAAAGCCAAGAACATGACGTGGCTTAGTATTAAACCTATCGCAGCTTGGTATCGTAACTTCCACAAAATGTCTTCTATTCAGAAAACTAGAATAAGGGCTGCCATTTTTGCAACATGATTCATTTGAAACGTCTTGCAAAAATACAGTGTGGTCATAACTTGCCTTGTGGTATTTTATTATTTTACCTCTGTTTAAACTGTGTTATTGGTAAACTTTCAATCATTTTGTGATTTTGTATTTTTTTTTTTTTTTTACTGAATAATTTAATGCGATATTTAATTTGAAACAACAGGTGTGACAAATTTTGTACCAGTTTGTGGGAAAAGGTTAAGGGCTAATCAATACAAAGATTTCATCATTTGAGCTTCTTATATTTGTGATAAATTCATCTAAAAGGGCACAGAATAATTTTGAGAATATCACTTTTATTTATCAGCATATCAAATGCAAGAAGGACTTTCCTCAGATCATGAAAGTTTTTTTAGGGTAGACATCAATATTAGGAATTGGGTGGTTTGTGGTTAAATAATCACAGATTATATATTTTTTAGTGGTGTTGCATCCCAAAGGGGTGATTCATAAATGGTTTGAACAGTGTGTGTTAAATGTTTCTTCAATAGCTGTTTTAACAGATATATGTAACTGTACAAAGAAAAATACCTGATACACAACACACGCTGCGTTGTTTTGATCCAGTTACGACTTTAATGTTTTAACAACGAAAAATATGAATTGTTTACTGTAAATAGTGAGTGCTTTATTTTATTTTAACTGTTGCACCTTCCATATGAATGAACTGCATCATGTGTTAATGCAGAATTCATCATTTTAATGAAAATTTAAGACACATTATCTTAATGCCTACCACATATTTGAGATCTTCAGGCAAGTTTATTGTGGCTTACATTTTCTTTGTAAGAGCATAGATGAGATGAGTCATGAACGACTACCATAGCGAATGATTTGTATACAGCACTATGGTCAGGCCATTGTTAAATACAGTATGAACGACTACCATAGCAAATGATTTGTATACAGCACTATGGTCAGGCCATTGTTAAATACAGTATGACAACTTTGGTTGTTTTCAAAGACACATTGTCCACTAACCCTCAACTTTCACTTCTTATAAATGATGAGTTATAAACAAAACCTATTAGAAAATAACCTTGAGTGACACACATATCTGTGTAGATCACACCCGTCCTTTGTTTTTATACAGCACAAACCTCTGTTGTATTCATTATGGTTTGTCAATAAGGTTTGCATAGAAACACAAATGTGTTATTTTGTGAAACACATTGATAATTCTTTTGTTTATGACAATATTTATTTTATTCAAGTGATTTTCAGCCCAGTATTCATATATTTTTTAAATATTAACATCCTAAGGTCGTTCATTGAAAATCCTGTTTTTTTTATCGTATATATCGATTTTAAAAGATGAACTACGGTTCGCATGAATGTATTGTAATATAAATCTATTGTTCTCCTTTGTTGTTACAGATGTTATATCATTAATGTGGAGTGATTGTTTCTGTTATGATGCCAAAGCTTTTTGTCAGTGTTCATGCGATGATAATAAACGTCCAAAAATGGTTTAATATTGTCTGTAATATCCCTGTAATTTTTGTCTCGCTGCAAGGTGCAGTTCTGCGTGCGGAGGCTAGGGGGAGGGGGGCTTTAGCCCAAAATTTTCCTTAGCCCCCCCCCCCAATATTGTCCATGATATGTATATATTCTTAAAAATATAAATACATAATTGGGATATAAAATATTAGTCACCATGCCGCATCGGGTCAAGAGGTTTCATCTGCAATAACCATGGATGACCTGTTACTGTGGAATGTCCATTAACACTTATCAATCAACATAACAACACAGAACAAGGTGGGTTTGAGGGTGCTTCATGCCACTGCCATCGTCGTATATATAGTGATATCACGTGCAGCAGGTAGGCTATTGAGAGTTGGCGTGAAGTGGCAGCCATGCACTGTTTGTTTAGTTACAAGAGTGGACGACAACATTAAAGGCAAGCAGAAAGCAAAGCCAGTGGCGTGAACACAAAGCCAGTGGGAGAAATCACTCTGGGATTTAAAACAGTGCACGGAGGAGAGTAAAATAGAAGGGACTAAAGAATAAATTATTTGTGACCATTTATTCTACAGCTATAATGTTGTTCTCTATAGCTCTAATCCCTCCCAACATGGGCAATAGCCACCAATTTAGAATACAGCCAATTTTCTCCCCCCACCCCCACCCCAACACACTTTATGAAATTCTGTGCACACCACACAATTTACCAAACTACTTCAACTACAATTCTAAATTTTTCATTCATGAGATCTGAAAGTAAAGGAGATGTGAAGCTACTTGCAAGGTTTGAAAGTGTCATTTCCGGCGATCGAGGAGGTACATTAAGTAATATATTCTAGTTACCTACTTACGCTACGCGCCAACCGATGGTGGCGCTCCGCGTGGATGGTGTCACGCATTTTGAATTCCGGCCCGCCAGGTTTGCGGAGCTTCCTACGCGTATGGTCTTTTTTCCAATACTTATTCAAGCTTGGTATATAATTAGCTTTTGTATTTAGGACAAAAACATATATATATATAGAAAAAGGAAAATGGCCCATGGTCCACAACTCCACATAAATAGCTCTTGATTGATGATTGAGCAACTATATAATAAAATTTAAGATTAGCCACACCCCTGCCCCCAGGACACAAATTACTAATAGCCCCAATCACAAAACCCTGGTAGCGCACCTGAAATTTCCCCCAAAAGCTTGAAACTAGGAATTGATGGCACCATTTTGCGTCTAGCCAGGTTTTCTTTCGAAACATTTTTCAATGGGGAGGGGGACACACCCTCCCCGTAGTCCCCTCCCCCAATTCAGTCGGGGGTTTCTCAGATTTTGCCCCCACCCCAGAAATCCTGTGGACGCCACTGAGCATAGCCTAGGCTAGGCAGCGATTCCAATCATCACTGCCTTACTGCTTACTTACTGCACATATAACGATAATGAAACTTTTTAAAATTTTTAACTTCAAGAACATGATACATGCTCTAAAAAAGACAATGAACACATGCCCTTTCCGGAGCTGGGAAAGGCCTTTTCCGGTGATTTGAGAAGCTTAATTTCCCAATTTTTTTTTTGCACGCTCTGCGCCATCCAACGGTGGCGCTACGCTCATATAATCTCATAATATATACCCC
>JAODFY010280827.1:0-14282 GCA_027580055.1 Paracaudina chilensis | reverse complement strand
GCTAGGTAAAAAACTGGGTGGGGAAAGGCATTAATAACTGAGGGGAGAAATCATAGATTCCATTGGACTTTCTATAAAAATACTGATAATTTAAAGCTATATTCATGGAAAAAAATGGGACATTTCAAAATCATTTTTGGAATGAACCCAAACCCCTTTCCCCAGTGCAATGTTGTTTTTCTAAAAATTGTGATGTGAATAGATAATATTTTTGGGGGACTGGAGTGTCCCAAGCAGAATGACCAGCATTAGCATTTTTACTGTGGTTCTAGCACTTTTTTCTTCTTCAAATATAGCTAAATCTAAGGGTTTTTGGGTACCTTAATATGCATTCTTTAGACAGCTAGCTCTATCTGCATGCATGTTCTCTATGTCCCATGTTTGCGTTACCGACATATCCTGCCTGGATATGCAGTTGAGTGAGAGTGCACTCTCTGTGACACTGATTGAAGCTGTGAAGATGCAGAGTAATATCATCATAAACACTGTAAGATTATATAACTGTGTAGTGACTGTGTAATGAAGTACTGCTGCACAGTTACATGAAAGTATGGCTGCAGATCGAACTTACGGCTGCAGTTACATGAACGTACGGCTACAGTTACATGAACGTAAGGCTGCAGTTACATGAACGTACGGCTGCAGTTACTTGAATGTACGGCTGCAGTTACATGAACCGTGTACGGCTGCAGTTACATGAACGTACGGCTGCAGTTACATGAGCGTACGGCTGCAGTTACATGAACGTACAGGTGCAGTTACATTTTTCTTGCATAATTCCTTATTACTGACAGATTTGATATAAACCGTTATAACTGCTATAAGAAATGATCATTAGACAACCTGTGCTACAAATGATTTAAAACAAAATTAGTGGAAACTGATATGTAGCATTTTCTGGGGTATGATTTTTGCAAGTTGAGATATTTTTAGTTGCTGGTCACCCTGGTAACAAGAAGATTTGTCAAAGATTGCAGCTCTATCTTGACGATCATGTGATAAACAAACACACACTTTAATGGACCAGTGGTGTTTCATTTGTTTACAAAAGGATCATTGTTTTATCATTAAATGAATAGCCAGTTTAAGTCTATGGTGGAAGTCAATTCATAGACACTTAACAGATTAAAGGTTTAGAAATCAGCTAAAATGATAAGCACATTTCTTGTTGTATATGGCGCCTGCTCTAATAAAATGTTAATGGATGTGATATTTAATTAATTGTGCCCCCACCCCCACTTTCTGTGCCTACCTTTTGTAGCCACAATTACCATGACTGCTATCACTGCTGACATTATTTCGATTCAAATCCTGTACACTGAATTTTTCACTAAACCTATTAACAGATGGTCTTGGCTTATCTAACCATGCATGCAATGACTTCTCATTTTAATTGAGCCATTAATTGGTCGTGCTTGGTCCCATTAAAGGAGAATTATCAGATTTGAAAATGTGTCAGGGAATTATACAATATTGTGTATAAGAATTATACAATATTGAGTATGGGAATTATAAAATATTGTGTATGGGAATTATACAATATTGTGTATGGGAATTATACAATATAGTGTATGGGAATTATACAATATAGTGTATGGGAATTATACAATATTGTGTAAGGGAATTATACAATATTGTGTATGGCACTATGGGAATTATATAATATTGTGTAAGGGAATTATACAATATTGTGTATGGGAATTATACAATATTGTTCTTCTGCTCTTAAAGGTGTGACACTGGGAGTCTCATGGAAAAATGTATTTGATCAGCATCATGCTTAGGCTACTTAGCCTAACATTAATTTTCTTTCTCTGTGGTTGTTTTTATTTTCCTGTGCAATGTTCTTTATTTACACATTTTAATCAGTATGCGAGGGTTGTGTTACTCCCATCAGCAACATAAAAGACATATTGCAACTTCTACTTTTAGAGCAACCTAATTAATTCCTGAGACCGTTTCAAACTTATTCACCTATGACTGAATCTTTTAAGAATTGGAGCATCACCTTTTATCTGCCCTACAAAATCTCACCCACACCACATCAAAGCCTAACATTTGGTCTCCATTTGGTATGACCTGAACCAACACACTTTTTTTAGGGGAAAATAAGGAATCAGCTCAGACTAATTTGTTGAAATTACAGGAGCTATATTGCTAATGAATTTAAACCCCCGAGGCATTCTGAGTGGTTAGGATAGAGAGCCTATACATGTATATACCTGTTCTTATGTGACCTTAGTGGGTCACCCAGTCTCAATATTTGACCTTGATATAAGGTCAAGGTAGTACAGGTATAGTAATATGAAGTCATATTAATGGAAATGTCACACTTGGGACTCTTTGAGGCAATTTCAGTATAATAATTCAAGTACAGTTATTTTTAAACAACTGTTGTTAACCAGGGATATGATTATCATAATGCAGGGATAAAATGTGAGGGTTGAAATCACAAAAGAGCCGACAGGTTTTGTTATTCGAGGAGCAGACAACACAACTGGATATAAAGCAAGTGTTATTTACTAATCAATTGCTGTGCAATAATATTCTATGGTGTTTGACCTTATTAAAGGGTAAAAAGACATCTCAAACACAAAGCAAATGACACTGATTATTTGCCACCAAACACTAATATATACATAACCAATAATGTGTTGATGACCAGTCTAGCATATTGCGGGACTAGAATGTTAATTACCTATAATTCATCCAGTATTGACAAATGTTCAGTAATTCATACTTTTTCCAGGGCCGAATAAAGCGAGAGTAAATTATGGATGTAACATGTAACATTAAAGGACAAACATACTATATCACCAATGGTAACGAATACATTGATTTTTTAGCTGACTATGAATCTATAACCAGGAATCACATCCTAGAGCAGGTGAACTTGATTGATTTATTTGGTAGGTCACATTATTTTGTATCAGTAGAATCTCACAGACCACAGAGAATCACCCTCACAGACCACAGAGAATCACCCTCACAGACCACAGAGAATCACCCTCACAGACCACAGAGGATCACCCTCACAGACCACAGAGACTCACCCTCACAGACCACAGAGGATCACTCTCACAGACCACAGAGAATCACCCTCACAGATCACAGGAATCACCCTCACAGACCACAGAGACTCACCCTCACAGACCACAGAGGATCACCCATCACTTGAGCCCAGCCATGGTTGGAAAAATATTATACCACTAAACTACTAAAAATAGCCCTCTAAAATGCTTAAAAATCTCTTGAAATAAGAGAAATGTGATTACATAACCCTCAATTTTGTTGTTATATTTTAGCAGGACATATTTGGATCATCTCTATCACCATATCCTAAGGTGGACGTCCTTGTTGTTTTTACTCCCCATGAAAGTGTAATCAATAAATTTCAGTTTTAAAACTTTCACTAAATGCGCACAAGATCGGTACAATTGAGCAAGACTCATTCAGACAACTTGCCACCCAAAGACAGACAGACGTATACTCAATCAATCGTCATGGTGATTTTACCAAGTAATTCTAAAACAAACAATGCCATTTGTTTGCTCATCTCTCCAGGCAAGTCTTTGCAGTAGTGTTAACTATGCAGACAACTGTCTGTATGCCGGAGGTGTTAAAAACATTAGTCATAACGTGCTCTAGGATTAAAGAACAATATCTGCTAATTAAATACACGATTGGATTTTTTTTTTAAAGTAAATGATCATTTTCATTATTTTTCATAAATATTAAATGCTTGCTGTTGAATTTATTAAATTTTGACAACATAAATTCCAAATAACACCCAAAAACTTCTATAGCGAAATGTTTCATTCATTACTTAGTCTTGAGATGGCTTACTTGAGGTTACATTAATAGATCCTTGTGCTTTTAATTGACCTGCTATTACCCTGTGTGTCATTCAACGTCGTACACACAGGTCCCTGCATGGACTGATTCCACACCGGGTAATTCTGATTTGGACAAATATTTACCCCACATGAATTGGAACAGGACATGTATTGAGGGACAATGGTCAGCACAGGGTCCAGTCTGGAGAGGGTCTGATGCAATGGTCAGCACAGGGTCCAGTCTGGAGAGGGTCTGATGCTAGTACATTAGGCAGTATAGGCACATCAAGCATGGGCTGGTTGCAGGGAGTTCAGTTGAAAAGAGCTGCTGAGGATAATGTTAAAATGCATCCGAGATCCAAAACAATCTGTTGCGAGAAAAACAAAAAGAACAAAATGTGAGTTGAAAACAATTAGTCAGATTTTCTTATTTTGGGTAATGTAGGGCAGACTTTTGTACTGACTATGTACATAAACCCCCCCAAAAAATATTTGGTCTGTGGGTACAGGTTTCTATGTTGGGGGACTGCAGACTGTAGGCTTTTGTCCAAATTCAACCCTTTAGCTCCAATTCCATAAGTAAATTATAGGATTTTAAGAGCTGCAGGCCTCCTTATGCAAATAACATACAAACAGAACTTTTGCTGCCAATAAAATATTTGGTCTGCTACCACTGCTTCAATCTTTGGCTAATTACTATTTCAAATTAATTAAGGAGACAAAGCTAGTCCGATACCCAGGATGATTCAAACAATTCACAACACCACTGCACTCATGTTCAGCATTGATGAGCTCCTTGGGGGTAGATTTCTGGTTCCGACAATCAATTAAGGACATAATCCATCATCCTGGTAATACAAGGATCAGCATTGTGGCCCTCTCGTACAATGAGGGCTCCTTGTGCTAATGATTGCAACAAGGATCCACAGAGAATGATATTATTTAATTAAGTTTAGGAAACATCATGAATTAAATTATGTAATCTCATTTTATCTTGCCAAAGGGAAGCAGTGTAAACATTGATGTTGGTAATTAAAGTGTGTGATTCTGGCTTGAATTCTTTGTTTTGCATAAGACCATCTTCTTTTTGAAAATAGCAAAGTGTGCATTTATGTTTGTATGTTAATATGTCTTTGTTCTGTACAGTAGCTATGATAGTACTTCTTTCCTGAAGATTTATTAACCAATAATTATCCTTTGCTTCACAGCATGTGTCATAGTGCCGCTTGAACATTACCAGAGTTTCATATATTAAAACAAAAAGCTGACATGCTAGAAATATGAACGCACTTCCTTGTTTTGTTTCAGTGGATACCTCATCTTATCTTCCACAATGCACATTTAATGAGAAGAAATCTACAGTTCTTGTTAAAGACATACTTAGGCTGATTAGCCTAACACATAAACTGTGCTGAATGTTTGATCCAAGTTATTCAGTGATTTCCATGTGTGTGAATTGCCAATAACTTTAGCACCACCACATTACCCCATCACCCCCCTCCCTTTGGGTTATTAATTTGTTTGTCTCATGTTCAATTCACACATTGAGACCGTGACACATAATGCCCAAGAAACTACTATTAGAAGTTGTTTAATACCAAAACAACAACTTGTTCTCTTTTAATGGGTATATATCTAAAAGGAGATTTGGATGGACTTTGTTATATCATGAAGGAGATTTGGATGGGCTTTGTTTATATCATACGAATGGGCCTTGTCTTGCAAACCCCACATATTCTTCAGTTCATGTTCTAAGCCTTTTTTTATTGCATTTGTCTGGGAAGCAAAAATAACCTAGGCTAGAATATGATAATATCCAAGGAATATCCTGGATTTACTTAGGCTTGATGGACTTTAGCTGAGCTAATTAGTGATACAGTACCTTTAAATAGGTACAAATATTAAAACCCAGTCAGACTTATTAGCATCAAACATTATAGTAATGTTTCTTGTACTTTCTTCATTATAAAGCAAGGCGTCCCCCTTTTCCCAGGGTTGCCTAGAACAGTTGCCATGGAGTCAATTTAGGGCAAAGTTTAGCCTCAGCTCTTTGAATCCTTGCTTGGAAGAAGAAGAAAGAAAGAAAGAAATTTTAGCTGCAAATTGGAAGAACGTTTTGAATAGTTAGGATAAACAGCCTGGAGGCAAAGCAACCGTAGTTCCCAGACAGGGGAATGAACAGACTCAATCCTAACTGACAACTGGAATCCACCAGAGTTGTGGCTTAGATCCACAAGTATTTTCTGCCATACAGGAGATGAAGACCATCTCATTTCTTGGTGAAGTTTCTCATCTCCAAATAATAAATATATAATAACAAGAAAACCACTGTGATTTTTGTGATTCCTGGCTTTTTAAATTTCCTGAATTGTGTATGAATTGTGTGAATTGTGTTTATTGTTAGTGAAGTAGTTGTAATTACCACATTAGTACCCATGATATTCACATAGCAATGTAGATTTGTGTAAAGGTAAAATTTAAAAGAGAAAGTGAGGGATCATTCAAGTTTCCCTATAGAGTTAGCCTGATTGCAAGGTCTCAGCAATTGACCCATATTTACCTCATATGACTTTTGACCTCTTTCAAAATCAATAGGGATCATCTACTCAACATGCATAATGTATGTACCAAGGATAACATTAATCTAAGTTGGGACTGCTGACATAACACAGTTACAAGTGTTTCAGTGTTTGATTTCAAGATTTTTTTTCACTATTTGACTGCGAATGACCTCAAATGACCTTTGACCTAAAGAAAATTAATAGGGTTCATCTACTCACTATGGACAATATACTTACCAAGTATGAGATTATTCCATGTTTCCCCTACTGAGTTACACACACATACACGCAGTCATGACCGCATAGATTCCTTGCATGATCGCATAAAATTGACATTTATTGAATGCT
Organism: Paracaudina chilensis; assembly: GCA_027580055.1. NCBI lineage: Eukaryota > Metazoa > Echinodermata > Holothuroidea > Molpadida > Caudinidae > Paracaudina > Paracaudina chilensis. The sequence goes on along the minus strand of JAODFY010280827.1, from coordinate 7,537 downwards.
AAAATCTTTGAAGCATATTTTGGATTTTTCCAATTAGTGTCTGTTCTCTCTGCCAGACTATATTTTTCTGCAACATTAAACCAAAATGAAATGGAAATCAATTCACATTTTCAACTTGTTATATAGAAAAAAGCATGAACAATAAAAATAGTGGGTAGGGAGGTAAAATGCAGTTGGTGGGTGACATGGAGAGTGACAGTGTCTGTGTGCTCCCCCCCCTGGTCCCACCCCCCGCTCTTTGGAAAAGCAGTTTTATATAGCGATGTGAAGCAATAATTGAACTCATGGATAATCTGCAGTACATTACATACAGTATAAACCAACATGCAGGATGTGTCCCACATATAATGATATCAATTCAAATTGTCTACAGAATGAAAAATAATTCTCAGTGATTACCTTGATGCTGGCAATGTGCAGAGGTGTCTCCCCTCTGATGTTCCTCTTCATGATACCCCTTATTATTGGTCCAGGTCTGATGACCTCTCCATCATCATCATCACCACCACCATCATCGTCATTGCCAACTGTCACCGTCATCTTCTGCACTGCTCTTTGATTCTTCCTGCTCTTCGTCAGCGGCTCTTTCTCCCTGCCTGTTCTCTTGCTAGGCCCGTCTGGTAATGCTTTGGCAACACCGCTATCCTCCAGGGAGGTGCCGGCATTTTCGAAGACGGATTCTGGGATTGGTTCTAAATCTAAGACAACGCCTGATTCTTCCTCACTGCCGTGATCACTAAAGTTCACCCTTTTACTCCCACCTGCCCCCTTCCCGCTACCCCCTGCAGCTGTCCTTGTTTTGTCAATCTGTTCCCAAACTATATTCGCCTTCTCCAGCTTCTTCTGAATAGCTTTCTTTGTGCGCCTGCCTCGTGCCTTTTTCCGCTGCAAGGTGCTTCCACCGCCGGGGGCCCCGTTCGCAGTTTTCCCTCTCTGTCTAATAGCCCTAGATCTCTTCTCACTTCTTGGTGAAGTGAGATCCTCATAAATAGCGTAAGGATCGTTTTCGTCGTCCAGGCTCAGGCCTGGTTTGTCCTTTTTAGGAGCAGCTTTCCCAACCCTTCGCCGTCTTCCTTTTGGTACTGTCGGTCGGTTGGCAAGACTTTTAACCAAGCTATTTTGGTCCTTCAATGCTCTCCTTTTATTTATATTCCTATTAGCTTTTTCCCCTTCACTGTCTTGCATCCATGCTTCAAGAACCGATCCATCTTCATCCTGCCTCTCGTGCCCTGTTCCTGTCCACTTCCTGTCCTCCCTCTCCTCCTCCTCATCACTGCTTGAATCCACTTCTGGAATAAGAGATCCATCCTCCCCAGTTCCGATGGTTATTTCAGCGAGTCTACTGGTTGGCACTTCTGGCTTTGAGTTTATAATCTTCCGCAGTTTCCTGTAGAGTTGGACCACGCTGGCAAGCTCCCGATCGATTTGAAGATCCCGGGGCCATGCTGGTGCCTCACACTTCGGGCAGGTCTCCGTTTCCACAAATTCTTTGATGCAAACCCTGGTTAACAATTGTCAGAGAGAAATGCAAATAAAAAAAATAGTGTAACACAGGGTACCCCCAAACTATATGATTGTAATACATGGTTTATAGAATTGTTGCTGAATCATTAAAATATGAAATTCATAACTCGAAGTGTGAAAAATACTTGTGTTCCCACCAGGTGTAAAACTGTGCTTACAAATTACTGAATCTTTTACTCATAAGGGCAACATCTATGCCCCCACCCACCCCCCAAAAAAAGAAAATTATTTTAGTTTTGGAAAATTTCAGCCCCCAATAAAAATGTCTGGGTTTTGCTAGTGCTTATCCCCACAAAAATATTACCCCCTTCCCTCAAAAAAATGGAATTCCTGATAACAAGTACTAAACTTATAGAATAGCCTCACCTGCAGAATATATGTCCACAGTTCCCCAGGGTGCATGGATCTTGAAGCAACCTATCACTGAGTAAAAAAAAAATGCACTTCAATTGAAAATAAGTACGAAAGGTACAAAAAAATGTTATTCATCACAGTTTTCACACTGTACTGAACAGGTAGTTGGCTTTTATAAGGACTACTACTCTGAGAATATGAAACTAGGTTACTGTACATGTAGTCCAGTACTACTGTATGCCAGGAGTTAATATTGGATAGACTTTTGAAGTGGAGGCTAGACTTATATTTAAAGACCTTGTTAAAATGATCCATTATTTGTATTCTCATCTACAAAGCATAAATTTGCAATAAAATTGACAACTTCCACTGGTGTTTTAAAACCAAATCTTTTTTTTGGCCTTGTTCCAAGTGTACTAAAACTACCGACATGACCAACGGCCTAACATTAGGCTATAGGGTCATGTCAAGAGTGGTAGGATAGTAGCCACATATATCTGCATTTTTCTTATATATAATGTAGTAGTCTTTCAATGCCCATTAGGCTAGTTCATGTGTATACAGTATCTACATGTGTAACACATCAGAAAATAATTGTGATCTTTAAACATCTGTTCCCTATATGATGCCATTCTTTAACTGGACCACTGTTGGTTGTTATCGGACACTGTCAGGACTTGGAAAGTTATCGCACAGTTTATAATTATAAATGGGATAAAAATAGGCTACACGATATACCTTCGACTGTAACTTTTCGTTACTAATAAATGGTTGTTAACAAGATACATGTACTCATTGTTTTTTAGAGCATTTTCAGGCAGTTTTAACAGACCTACAGTACTTAAAATATTGTACTTTCAAATACATCTATGAAATATGTTGAACACAATGCACACAATTTATTGCATGCATTTTGTGCACTAATGTATCATACTTTGTACACTGTCCAAAAACTCCTGACACTATAATAGCATGCAATTTAAATGTAAATTGAATTTTGGAACAAGGCCAAATATTGCTTGAAAGTTGAAACAGGAGTGCTTTTTGTCAATTTCAGTGCAAATGCTTCATTGATAAGAATACAAATAATGGATTATTTTTCTTCAGTATCCAATAATATTGCTATAGACCTAGGCCTAATATATAGTACCCCGATGTCCGATAACTCCCGATGCGACCCTAGCCTAGGCCTGGTTCTGGTTCTGGTGAGTTACTGCATAAACTCCACAAGACGGAAAGTATGTATGAGCATTTTGAACGCGTTACCATAAACTCTACCCAAACCTCGACCCTAACCTCAACACTAACCCTATAACCTATGCCTATGGTAGGAGGGCCCATGCGTTAGTAACTAATAATAATATATAGGGCCTAGGCCCTATGGTGGAATAGGCATAAGTGTTAATTTTTATGTTAGCCTGTTAATGTTATGCTAGTTGCGCGAAATGTCCTTTCCTCATCTCGCTTAGCATGCCAAAATTTAGGCCTAGTTAGTAGCATAGGCCTAACTAATTCATCACATACCAAAATGAACATTTCAGTGAATCTTCTAGATCTACCAACGCTTTAGTTGATTTTTCCCAATGACATATTTCCATCTTGTTAAAAAAAAATACAAGCCTAACGTTAACAAAGAAGTTAGTTAGGTGAGTAACCGGCGTGTATACGATACAGTAGGATGCCTAGCCTAATTCGAAAAACGCGCGAGTAAAATTCCCGCGATCTCGTATGATTGCGTAATCAAGCCAAACAAAAACAAATCATTGCGGAAGTGGTCCAGGCATATCAAGATCACATTGCATCAAACTGAAGGTCGCTATACTAGTATCAAGTCGATAGGCGTCTAAAGTAGGCCATATGCAGAAAAAATACCACGCTGTTTAATAATGATTTTGTTAAAATTTATATACAACCTATCCATAATCCGCCGTAATGGAAAACCTTGATCAATATGTTCGTTGCAATTTCACAGTGTAGGCTTAAACTTTAGGCTAGGGGGCCTAGCCGACTGCTAAATTGCCTATGTGCCTATGTTGAAACCAATACAAATACAACACTAAGAAGGTAAAGAAAGAGCTCACAAGGCTGAGCTTTTGTCAACTTGACGACAATGGGATCTCATCTCAACCTTGCGCTGCTTTTACTTAAAACTTCAACAATTTGCCACATATGTCTGGTTTTGGCAGTAAGTGAACAGATATAATTTATCCTAAGCTGCAATACATAATGCAATTTTGAATCATTGTGACTTTATATGAGTGTAAACTCACTAGGCCTATGCCTAAGCTAAATATAGGGTAGCATGCACTCTTCATGAATGAAATTTTATAGAAACACTTTTCCCACAGCAGTTCTGGTGTTTTTACTACTCACAACATAGGCCCAACAATATGCAAATATAATATTGCTGAACTACTATATACTAGCCTATAAGATAATCCCTATATTGCTGTACTTATAAGCATTGTAGGTTACATCCACCTATAGTGGTATTGTGCTAGTTTACAAAAATCATGCTTAATGTCTTTAGTTGGGATTATTAAAGTTTGCTCTCTTCCTTACTGAGTCTTTTCATCATTCCACAGGACAGATCTTTTACTATAGATTACGAAAACAACACCTTTCTGAAGGACGGGAAAGCATTCCGCTACGTATCCGGGAGCATTCACTATGCCCGGGTGCACCCAACTTATTGGCAGGATCGTCTGGAGAAGACGTATTCAGCTGGCTGCAATGCAATTCAGCTGTAATTATAAAGTCGTTTCAATACTGTTTTTATCAATGTTATTTACTAACTAAAATCACAGTGCAAATTTTCAACATCTACAGTTATATTTGAAAAGTCATATATATCATATTCGACTGACAATTTTTAATATCAGCAAAATATTGATTCACAGAATATATTTATATTGTGAGTGTTGTTACTGTATTTAAGGTAGTACCAGATTTTTTTCGACTAAAATCGATTTCTCCCCCCCCCCCCAAAAAAATGAATATTTTCAGCATTCTTAAATCTTATTGGCTGTTTCCAAAATGAACAATGTTTACAAAAACAATATTTTGTAGCTCAAAGCCTGAGAGTACATTAAATACAGACATTGATATAGTTTACACCTACCAGTGGAACTGTATGGTAAAAAGATTAGCTATGGTTAGCTGGACATTGGCTAGCTAAAATGGGAATAAAATTTCATGTGTTTTTTATGCTACTTTATGACATAATGTTCAAAAGTGATACCCCAACTTTTCAGGTACATTCCCTGGAACCTACATGAGCCTAAACCTGGTGAATACAACTTTGCTGGTAATGCTGATGTCGGGAAGTTTTTGAGGCTGGCAAATGAAACTGGCTTCTTAGTGGTCCTCAGACCTGGACCATACATGTGTTCAGAGTGGGACCTTGTAAGTATATATTTTTTTCATATAATATAAAATCTTGTCACATGTATATGGGAATATAGAAAGAGACACCAAATATGACATTATTTGGTAATAAGCCATTTCATGTTTCCATGTAATGAGATGATATTAAATTATATGCAGTCACAAGTCAAGTGAGAACAAACATTCACTCACATAATATTTAATACATTGTTACTGAAAGTTGGGGGCGCTCATAGCAAAACTTACCAAAAGTAACATTTCAATGAGGTTCTTTTGCAAAATCTAAAACACTTCCATTGAACATTTCTATGTTGTATCAACTTTAAATGCAGTTATAGACAATACAACAAGACAATTTTAACTTTATGTACATAACTGGCGTATCTGTGGGTTTTTGCATGACATGTGAAACTCGCGTGAATTTCCTACGCGCTCCCCCACCTTTAAGTATACGGAGGAATAAGCGTATTATATAGAATAACACGAATATAGTACCGGTACAAGGATAGGTGATATGGAACGAAGGGGTTTATTAATTAATTAGTTTCTAAACCAAACCAACGGACTGTCACTACTGACATTTTTAGACCGGCTTCGCGGTGTTCCTTTCAGCTTGAGATTTGTAACCCACAGATCGGACATGAATACCAAACACTTCATTGCAGCCGACGACACTCGTACATAGTTTCCCCAACATCATAAAAATAATGCAGATTACACTGATGAATTGAGATGTTATGACTGTTTTTAGAGGATTTATTCCTTGGTAAATATCAGATTTTTTTTTTTTTTTATCTGGCATATTTATGACTTATATCAGTGTTTTGTAAAGCTACATAATGATATAGATGATTTTCGCACTTGTCTCGACAAAGGTTTGTGCTCTTCAAATCATGATATGTTCTATATATGAAAAATTAGACGAGTTAATACCCACAATACCGGACTCAGTAGAGATTTTTCTTTTATAGTAAGACATTTTGATAGGGTCCATGTCTAGATTCTGTTTTATTTCTTACTTTTGCAACTGACAAAGGGCTGTAGAGAGCTCAAAATATTTTGCTACAAATTCTTATTTACAGTATTATAATTAGAAATTAAGTACCATTTTTGGTCAGATTTTTCTTACTCATATACATGTCATACTTTCCAACACACGCTATTGGTAATAAAATAACTTCCATATATAGAATACTATCATATACATGTATCAAAGGTATTGGCTGTTGTATGTGGTTTCCTTCTTGGCATTCCATACATATATGCTCCATTTGAATATTTAAGCATAAACAAAGTAGCCATGCTATTTCCCAAATTTTATCATTAACATACTCATACATATTAAATGAGATTTGTTTCTCAACCAACAAAAGCCAAGATCAACCTAAGCCACAATTTTTTAAGCTAATTAATAGCCCTTAGATATATTATCTAAAGTATAAAACTATATATATCCAGAATATTTACAAAAATCTGTTACGGGCCACAAATATTAATAATCCATGTTTCCAGATCTATACAAAAAGTAAACATTATTTTTTTTGGTTTTACACAGGGAGGACTTCCGGCCTGGCTCCTTAAAGTTGAGAACATTTCTCTGCGAACTTCAGATGAAAGTAAGAATTAATATTTGTCACAAGTGCAAGCAGCCACATATATTAACCCATTCCTTGAACCTTATCAGTGTAGGATTTTAATTGTCTTCCAGTCGTCCCACGTTACTAAAATTTTCACTTTCAATGCCAGACCTTCATTGATTGTGGTCAGCAAACAATGACTAAGGCTTTGTTTACTTTTAACAGGAAAGCTTTGGAACACAACCTTACAGGAAGGTTACAGACAACAAGTAGGGTATAATAAAAGTGAACCACAGTTTTGGTTAGAAAACTGTGGTAGTGGGGTAACAGATTTGGCAGGAGGAGAAATTTGTTAATGTGAGCTAATGTACCATCATGTTTATTTTCTTTGAAGAATATTTGGAGCCTGCTTCCAATTGGATGAAGAAGCTGTTATCAATGATAAAGCCATTTTTATATCGAAAGGGTGGCCCAATAATCATGGTCCAGGTTAGTGCACAAATAATTATTCTCCTGCTATACCCGCTTCTGTTGAATTGCCAAATTTACTAATGTTCCATTTCAGATGATTTTTTTTTGGTTCCAGTTTTGCATATTCCTTCATCAGAACCTACAATTCCCGACAAAACTAATGAAACAAAGTTGCCGAAGCTGCTACAAGTTTCGCAAACTAAAGATCAACTGAAGACCCCCTC
>JAODFY010280716.1:0-14283 GCA_027580055.1 Paracaudina chilensis | reverse complement strand
GGGGGGGATCACTACGCCACTGCTTAGATGCAAAATGGTGCTCTCATTGACATTTTTGAATGAAATTTTCATTGTCAGCAATTTTATTTTGGACAATGGCTAAAAAATCTAGAGATATTGTTTTTTTACATGCAGCCATACCCCAACCCCATAGAACAAAGGTAAAGAGAATTAGATACAGGTTTATGCCATTTATTTCTAGTCACTCCGTATAGAGGTTCATGTACATGTATGGTACCGGAAGTGGTTCACCTTAATATGTGTGCTATCTTGTGCATGCACCGTGTAAAGTATGTACGTACTGGCGTCGTTTAATGTACCAAACGAACTTCGGTGCACTCATTATACTTTTTAATACTCCGTTATTAAAATAATAATACAAAACTTAGTTACAAAGAATATAATTTTGACCGTAGCTAAATATGTAAGGTTGATATATGTACATATAAGTATACATTAATATACAATTAAGATATATCTTTTTTAATTAAATGCAACATGATATAACTAGAAGCAGTTTAGAGATAATGAGATGGAAAGAATTAGTCCAGAGGAAAAATAAATTTCTCACGAGAAAGAGGAAAAACTACTCTCATTTCTGGTTGCTGAGATATGTACATTTGATTCAGTTCACATTTTCAATTTAATTAAAAATCACAATGACATCACAGTGGTACTTTGAATCCAGAAGTTCTTTTTTTTACAAACTTTGACGTACCATTTCAAATTGGTATGAAAACAAAATCGTGGGAAAATATGAAGAACAACAAAGACTTTTCCACACCAAGTAAGCTGATGACATCACAAATGTAGGGCAGATGCTTCACCAAAATTAAATAAAAAACTTAATTAAAAAAAAAAATCAATATCTTAACATTTTCCTCTGGCCTAAGTAAAATCAACGAAGATGGCTACAACGTATTGTATAACTTAATGTAAATGCTCGTGGAAACGAAACGAACCACTTCTACGATTTTGTCATCGTCATATCTTTGGAGGTATTTCACGTCATGTGACTGTCAGTGACGTAACACGGAATTTGAAGAGGGTGGGGCACGAATGGTTTCGTTTTTTGTTCAAGTTTATTTGGGGGTAATAAGCGTGATAAAATGAAGAGTAGTGTTCTTAGTAATATGAATGGTAATGTGGGGGCGCTAGATATGATTGATCCTCTCACGTTCGATGTCCTTCTTATCAGTAAATGGGTCAAACCTATAAACAGATCATCTGCAGATTAAACTAAGGAGAGTTGTTTCCCTTGATTATGCGTGACTTGAAAAATTATTGACCGAGTAGTTTTCTCTTTAATAATGTAATTATGGCATTATACAAATGTCTTTTCCCGTAATAGTTGCGATGCTTTTCGTTTCTTTATTAAAATTGAACATGGTTCTCTTTTCAAACAAGGGGTGACGCTCCCTTTAAAACTTTGTACAATTCTGGAAGCAAATAATTGGTTACCCTAGGTTATTTCATTTAATAATTGCTAAATAATACCTAGTAAACTGATTTACCACCACTAGAACGATTTTGTGAGGGACATTAACAATTTGTTATCAATATGACGAATCTCATATGAGGGGGGAGGTGGTTGACAGACAAATTTTGACGGGCACGTACCCCCTTCGAGCCACCCTTGCGACGACACTGAAGCTATATCCCCTCAAAAGCATTACTGCACCTGTTACAACAAACGCTCAAGGGTCTACGTCAAATATTTGTGAATATGCTTTCAACAGAGAAACAATCATTGTCATCCAGGCTAGAATCAGACAAATTATTCGAGTGAACATGAACAAAATGTTGAAGAAGAGTTGAGAAAGTGGTTCAAGGTTCGCTCCAAAATGTCCTCACCGAAGTGTGCTAAAACGATCCGTCAGCAAACATTGATACTTTAACCAAATGATAAATTCAGATTTCGCGTAGACTATTCCAAACTGAATACAACCACAACATCTGACGGGTATCCAGTCCCTATAGTTGGTGATTATAATGTTAAACATTGCAACACATAAATCGAAAAGCTTCGAAATCACATAAAAGGAAATGCTTCAAATGTGTTTTGCTAGGTGACACAAATAGGTTACTTAATGTAAAACAAAATTTAAGATTTTTTTTCTGTCAGTGATTTTTTTCCAGTTCATGTGCTTAAGAATACGTATCGTTGTCATATCTGTGAGTTGTTAGTAGCTTCTGAAAAAAATCATTTAAAATTAAACCCATACTTCAAATGAAGATGAAAAATCTGCGCCTCCCTTTTCCGCTTTACCTATCACTTTAGCTCGTAAACAGTTAGAAATTGTTACAAAAGATATTAAGGTCTTTGCTCTATGTACGAATGTGAACGTGGTGTATAAGGTTAAACGGCAGTCGGTATTATATAGAGCAGTGTTTTTTATTATTATTATTTGGCGTGGGCCTACTATTGGGATGTGATGCTAAAGACACGCCAATCCGGAAGGTAGTTCTGTTCCTTTCTGTAAATTCTCACATTTTAAAGACGGCAGGTCCAAACTCGCCAAGAGAAACTCAATTTTAGTTTTAATAGACTTACACAACTCTTGACAGACTACCTTAATCACCGTTCCTTCGGTATGGCATTGGGGATATAGCAGACCACAGAACACTTTCGTCGCGTATGCGTTCCGGACAATTGGCGCGATGCTATCCCATGATGCAACGTAGTTGGTTGTATGGTTCGAAAGCGAGATACCTCTGGTTGTACTATAGGGGAGAACGGACCGGCATTCATCTGGAATTGATACACACTGCCCTCCCTGGATTAGGGAGTTATTCACCGATGCTATGTGGGGGAAACAAATTACATTAATCAGTAGAAGAAGTAGAAGGACAAAATTGCCAACCAAAACATATCACATGATGCTATCCCTTTTAGTATAGAAAATACATTGAAAAATACACACATCATTGTACTTCCTTGCTTCTCTGCACGAGTACCTTTTACAAGAACATTGAAGTAGACATACACATAACAGTTAACACACACACACATAACCATATGTATAGGTAAATGCTATCCTTACGTTAAAGGGAACATTAAAACATAAATGTCTTGTTTTTCTGAGTCGTTCTATTTTTTTTCCTGTAATTATGTAAGCTTTTACATTGTATAAAGTTGCACTTAGAGAGTACGTTCATTCAATAATTTGGCCTTTAGTGGATGATGTATTTACACTGTTTACCAATATTTCGAAAAGAAAGATAAACTTAGCATTTAACCAGTGTTCGATGAAAGCAGATAAAAAAGATAATGACGAAATGGTACATCACATTGTTTTTATTATTAATTAAAATGTTCTATTACAACTATTACCTATTAATATCACTTAATATTCTCTTCTAATGGATCATAATCAATCAATATATCGCTTAAATTTTATAACCGTCTAATCTTAATCTATAACCTTCACCAATAGTTACACACATACATCATTACTATAATAATAATAATAATATCGGATGAATGTGTAATTATTTTGGTAGTATAATGTTAGTTTTTAGAGTTGTTAGTATAATGTTGTCTCTTATCACCTGTAGTATACTGACGTTTCATGAACCACTGAAACTCAACGTAGAAGGGACAACGTATGCTTGCACGAAGTGATGTCCGGTCCAGGGACTGGAACCCGTCATGTCCCACTATCCCATTATAGGCATAGCTGGTTGAACTACGCAACCAATCTATTAACTTTGATTTTTTTTTTATTTGAACGTACTAGCCAAAACAGACTTTTGGACTCATGAGCCTATAGAGAAATAAAAACACTACATACATACATGTTATTGGTTCATATCGCATTCAAATCAGTAATTTTTATGTCTTGAAACCATCCAAAATTTAGTGTTGTATACCAATAATGAACATAACGTACTGTATATGGTCACAATTTCCACATTGTTCGAGGTCGCTGTCGAATTCCCACTCCACGATGTTCACGAGTTCCTAGCTAAATGGAATAGCCCATGATGTCGTGGTACGTGTTGAAACATTAGACAAATGGAACACAGCAGAATACGTGTTCCCTTCCAAAACTTAATTCGAGAATGAAATCTTACTTTGGCTGCAAACATTGCCATAATAGCCTGTTGGACATTTGCAGTATTGCTGATCCCGTTGAACCAAGCAGATCCCATCATTGAGGCACGGGTTTGGAACACAGCGAGAATCTGCAGAAAATAAATTAATGATACTAATAAATTCGCATTGATGTAGCGCCAATATTCAACGTTTTGCAATGCTCAGCGTGGCGATGTGTGCTCATGTTCTTGACAAAAGCTCTGGGGAAGAAATCAGATTTTAAGTCTCTTCAAAATGTTTACGTTCGGTGAAACCTTGACGTGCAGTCTAGGGGCATCAACTCAGAAAGAGCGACGACCAAAACTAGTAAAGGAGATACAGATCCAACAGATAACCTTAGATTATATGAAAGAGAACATAAAGATACACAGGACACACTGCAATCAGCATGCAGGTATCTTATGCCATTGTTGAGATGTCTGTGTTTGAATGGAACAGTTTCCGCAATACGGAATGCCACTTGGTTTAACATCACAAATCCACTAAGAGCCTACTGTGGAGAATACGGTAGTAACGTGTCATACTGTATTCCTGCTCTTTCTGGATTGGATCGTCCAACTATCGCTTACTCTGCAATAAAAGCCACAGACTCTGTCCAACCTCTCTTTTAATTATGTTTTTCTTAACATTTCTTTGTAGTATTCGCATCATGGCCCGATTGAAATAATAAGTATTGATCATTGGAATGGGTAATCTACAAATTCAACATTTATATCATAAAATAAATCAAAATCATTATTTAACAAGAGCCGAGGGCTACGTGATTCCTTCTCTTTTGATTGTATTTTTCATTAGAATAATTACTATTCTCATTATTTAGCAAGAGCCGAGGGCTACGTGATTCCTTCCCTTTGGTAATAAAATCGTCAGATAGGTGAAAGGTCAATTATCAATTATAAAGTATTCATCAAAATAATAGGGACCATATACTCATTACGACTAACATATATGCCAAATTTGAGCCCAATTGATGTTTTCCTTGACAATTAGCAGTGTGTTTTTTGGCTATTTGACCTCTCATTACCTCAAATGACCGTTGACCCCTACTAAAATAACAGGGACCATCTACTTACCATGACTAACATATATACCAAGTATGAGCTCAATTGGAGTTTCCCTTGACAAGTTACAGTGTTTACAATATTTTCAGTATTTGACATCTGCTTGCCTCAGATGACCTTTGACCTCCACCGAAAATAATAGGGACCATCTACTCACTATTCCACTTATCGTGTTTACAAGAAGTGTCACAGACATACGTACAGACACACACATACACACATGCGTGACTACATAGATTCCTTTCGCCTCCGCCAAGGAATCAATAAAAACTGATTTATATACATAAATATGCATTCAGGATATAAAGGTATAATTTAGGTCAAATGTTGGTAATTTTGAAATTCGTTTATGATTGTGTAACATGACGAACATGTAAATAATTATGTATTCGATTGGCCTAGTTAAATAATAAATATTTATATATAAGCAAGTAGCTTAGATTATAGACTATGGAGCGTTCGCTCGTCTTGTTCTCCCCACATGGGCAGGATTAAGACAAATTACTAAAGCGAAGAAAAATCGGTACATATCAAAACTCAATCGATCCCGCGTGGAGGTGGTCACAAATTAATGAAAATTCGAAAAGGCGGTATTTTTTCTCTAATAACACCACGAATGAGGAGCTAGCTACGTAAGTTACAATTCACTTTCCAACCAGTCAGATTCCGACGGCGTGTCAGACGGCTTGTATGTAAAATGCATGCACCCAACGCTGGCAACGGTTGTTGTTAAAATATATAACCAGCGCACAGAACGTTGGGAATAAAATGTCTGAACATGAACTTATGCACACATTCTTGACACAAACGAGGAAATCAATATCTTACCGCTCGGTGATTTACAATATTGTACGCGCCTATATTGCCTAGGTTAGTGCCATCCTTCTTAAATACCGCATAAGGACACTGCTTACGCCCCAATAGCATCAATGCGTTACGGTTCCTTTATTTTCTTTAATAAATAGTTGGGCACAAAGCAGACAAACAGAACGTTTCAACTTTGAAGCCTCCGTCGTGACACTAATTCGAATCCCAATCTCCAGATCGCATGTACTAACTAGCAGTGGCGTCGCTAGACACTATGAATGAATAGAAATCATTTTTTTATTGAGGGCAAATGGTGGGTGTCAATGTTCGTCCTTCCCCCTTAGCGATCGCACTGCTAACTAGACCAAGCAAGCCTGTGATCCATCATTATCTACCTTCTGTTTGGTTTCCTCCGACGCAAACCTCTTCCGATGTTGACTCCGTCATGTCGTGGCATAAATTGTCCCAACCACTGCTTCCAATACTTCCCCTCTGTATACACACGCGTCCGATCTCGTAACAGACGGTTCTACAAGGAACATTCGTCTTTCTGGTAGGTATGTTGGCGACGTCGAATGCGTAGTGTAGTTCCGAGACGTCGTTGGAAGCAGGGCCAGGGCAAGTCGGACTAAGCAGAGAGCACCAGAACCGGAAAGACTGCTGGTGGCAGGTGAAGTTCGAAAACATTCCTCTGAAGCCATGCATATACCTAGGTATCTTGACGATGGTATCACCGTAACCGAATCTGTTCGGAATGAATAGTTGACACCCGCCGACTACTGCATGGCATTCGGACAGTGGTGATACGAGACATCCTGAAACTGAAAGGAGATAAAAACTTGATATACCTCGGTTATTTGAACCCCACAGCGTAGGCCAACATTAACGTAATTGTTCTGGAGAAGAATATCTATGCGAAATTCTTCTATTACATGTGGCGTCATGGCCCATGTTCATTACTAGTTTGTCGTGATGTTGTTTTAAAGAAACTAACAACCTACAAACCTACCTCGATCCTCGTTGAGACTATACGAACAGATGTCTTTCGTTGTAGCTGGCAGTAACGTCGTTTCGAAGAAGGATTGCGAGGTTTCCGCCATGTTGTCCGATGCTACTGTGGTACCGTCTTCTACATGTGTCGAAGATAAAACTGTCGTTTCGATGACGTCATCATCGTATTTAGTCGTACGTGGTTTCGATTTTGGTAGTGGTGTTTCCGATTGGAGTGCCGCCGATGTCGGTATATCCGTAACCGTTGCTGATTCCGTAACAAAGCTGTCTGTCTGTGTAATATGCGGAGTACTTGCGTATGGCGTAGACAGCGTTGTAGTAAGAAATGTTTCACTGGGTTCAGTTGTATATGTCATACTCTCTTGTGATGTAGACACGACATAAAGTGTAGCAGATGTGTCCAGACGATCATATTCACTATAACTAATTGACGAGGTATATAACGTCGTTCCCGCCATTTCGTCAATTTGTACTGTGGTGTCTGCTTCTGCATAGGGAATTTCCGTACTTGGATATCTTCTTGTTGAGGCTTGCTTCGTCGAACGTGGTTTCATCGTCGGCAGTGGCCTCTCTGATTGGTGAGACGAAGTTGTTGCCTTGGCAACAGGAGGGTCCTTTGGCGGTTCTTTCTTGGGCGTCACTTTAAATGAAATGTCTTGGTCCATATTGCTTTTTTCGTTACTCTCCAGATTTTCCTTCCATGCCGAACTCGTAGGGCCAACTGACGCGAAAGAAATAGAGGGGAGTTATCATCAAATACTGAGACATCGAGTTGACAGTAAGCATTTCATTTGAATATTTTTGTGCGTGTGTGTCGGTTTGATTATTTTCAAAGCAAGGGATTTATCAAGGAAGGCTATATTATCTGTAACACATATATCTGACCTGGTTTTGCCAGGAAGTTTCACCTTAAAGACGACGTGGCGTATTATTAAGTTAATAAGTTAATAATGATTTCCAGAGGAGTCACTGCATTATTTTCTGCGGTATATCTCCGCATATATGAGAACACGTGAAACTCGACACTGCGCTGCTAGTCGAGCCGGGTTACGTCACATCAGAATGCGAAAATAAAACATAGCTGTGGGCTAAATAAGGCAGTGGGAAATATATCTCGTAATTTCTGGAAAACGGTGAAAAATTTGCTTTTTTCTGGCACATTTCCAGAAGTGACAAGATATTTCCAGGCGTGTTATAATATTATACATTTTTTTTTAATTTTTTTTAATTGACACAATTGTCTATACACACCGAAGGCATTACGTAACGAAATATCGTACTACTTTCATTTGTGCTGAACAGCATGCAAACAAGAAGGCAGTAAATAACATTTTTTTAGTCTTGGCGTGACTCGGCCGCGATTCGAACTCCCAGCCTCCCGGCTGCTAAGCAGGCGTGGTATAACATTAAAGTCCAAATCGGCGTGCATTGTTATATCCACAAGGATGGTGCGCGGTTCATGTTTAAAAAGTGTACTTTTTGTATAATTTGCAATGTTAATCACTGTGAACGGACACTTTCAAACAAGAACGGGTGTCAATCCTGGGGAGGGGTCATACTTTCACATATTTCGAATGAAATGCATAGGCGGATCCAGGGGGTTCATTAATTGCAACACCCCCTCTCATCGTCACAACGACCCGTACAATTTGTTTCTGAGCGTAAATTCTCCCTAATTGAGAAATGACTTTTGTAATATTTGTTTTACGTGATGAGATACAAACTGAATTATTAAATCACACTAAGAGGACCGGTGCTAACTTCCAGTTTTTTTTTTTTATATATATGAATCTTCTCCGATTTATTAATTAAAGTTTATAAAGGAACTGAAAAAAAAACTTACGTAACAGAAACAGAATTGTGGCAGTCACCACGAATGTCATGGCCATTATGAGCTTCCATCGTTTTCTGTTGTTTGGAGGTTTGTCGTTGGCGTCATCATCTATGGAGAAGAGATGCGTCTGGCTCTGCTGTCTGTACGCCTCCCCCATCTATTGGAACAAATATGACCACAGTGATTCAACAGGTCCCACTTTGGCGTTAAATTGCCGGCGCGTAATGGGACGTCTTTCTTGTGACAAGGACGAAAGGAGCTATGACGTCATATACCATTGGTATCAAAGTGTTGTTACACATTAAATCCCAATATTTCTACACAATAACAGAATGTAGTTTTTAATGGGCACGTGGTCTTTAAAGTGTAGACCACACACACACACACTGTGGTTTTTAATAATTTTCAGTTTAATAGCCTCAAATGACCCCTAAATGAGCTTTAACTCCAAATTTCTGGACACCACTAATGTTCCCATACACAAGGATCATTACATCCAGGTTTCACTAAAATCGACCTTTAAAAACGACCTTTGACCTCAAGTCGCTGAACACCTCGAATGTACTATTACTCAATGATCATGTGTAACTTTGGTCACCATTGATTTATAACTGTGGGAGAAGAAGCATTTTCAGTTAATTTTCCTCATTTTCCTCAAATGACCCCTGAATGACCTAAAATTATGGAATACCCAAATTATTCGAAGAATGTACAAGGAGAAGCATTTTGAACAGGACAGTGGACAGACAAAGAAATATAGAAGGACATTCAAAGAACCTGACAACGGTATATGCGTAACTTCAGTGCTCCGCTACGCAGTGACGCGTGATAACTGTTTTCGGAGTAACCTTCTAGTACGCGCTACTATGACGGAGTTGCTGCAAGCAGCGCCACAATTAGAGGTCGTAAAGCGGACTTGTAGTCGTAAGCAGCAGAATTCGCAGGCTCGAAAAGAAAACCTACGCCCATAGAGTTTGCGTAACAGCACGATCTGCCTATAGCAATATGATCGGCCATAATACAATAATAGTTACTATAAGGCGCATGTTTAGTTAATTGATTGTACGCGAAAATTGGGACGGTATATCAGTTAATAATATCATATTGCGTCGAGACCATATCAGCAAGGGCGTCAACAGCTTCTTAAAAGTGTGATTGGGAGGGGGTGGGGACATTTCCATGAAGATGTTAGTGATTACCGTCCTGCTGGAGGGGTCTAAGGAGAGGATTCTTTTTTGTAATGTGAAGGGTGATGAAATGCAAAATGATGCACTGTATTTCGGATAATTATTAATGAAAATGTCAGTGAATGAGTCATCGTAAGCTACAGGGGCAGCAAAAATATGCCTTAAATATGCTTTTAATTTTAATGGGTTCTGGAAAAAAGTGGGGGACAAATGATATGATGTCCCCCTACTTTCAAAAGTGGGGGGTTTGCCCCCCCTGTCCCCCGCCTGTTGACGCCCATGCAAGTCATGTAGAAATAAGTGAAATATTTCTTTTCTTCTGCCAATTAGGATGTTAGTTACTATATAAAGCGCATGTACACATCATTAATTTTACGACACATCACCTTCAATTACGTCATAATATGACGTGAAATATCTGTATAGCGGTATTTTATCATGTCATTTAGAAATGAGTGCAATTTTAATTTTTAAAATTGTTCGATGTCATATCAGAAAATGTGTCGAACTTTTCCTTTACTTTTTGTTTTCTGTGGATCAAAGGTGGTATGGAACGCCAAACGGACAACCGAATATGACTAATTAAGAATGTTCGTTTTTACACGTTCATAAGCGACCGCGTGTCGTACACAGTCCTTACAACCAGTGCTTTAATTAATACATTACCCTTAAAATTAAAAAAAAAACACGGGCAACTGGCTGCTTTAATACTTCTTTCCTTGAAGGTATACAACTCTCGCCCCTGGTATGCTAGAAATATGCTAGTTTGGTCACCTCAATTGCTGTTATATAGTCACAAAGTTCATTGGGAGGTCTGCAGGTAACTTTCACTTTGGAGAGAGAAATGTATTTCTTTAAAATATCCTCTAATTGAATAAATTTAAACCTTGTCAAGCTTCAGCCCTGGGGCAATTTTTAATAATTAGGGCCCCTGTAGAAGAGTCGTTCGGTCCAATTGTAAGAGATGACCTCGAACGGTGGGAGGTCAGAGTCTTGTCTCACCCTTAAACTTAATTAGAGGGTCATATAGGTGTGAGTTTTGGTACATACATTTATGATTCAATAAACAAGGCAAAATATGTCGTCAATTTAAGGGACTTGTCATAAATAGGCCTATAGTATAGATGCTGTGATCTGGGCAACCTTTCATCATACAATTACTGTGTCTACAGTGAGCAACACATCGTTAAAGGTGGGGTTCCTAGTACCAAAACCTACCAAAAACGTCAGATTTTCAATTGGCTCAGTAGAACACTTTTGAAATTATGAATGAACACATCCCTGTTGTAGTAACTTCAAATGCAACTATAAACACCTCAATGAGAATATTTACTAACATGTTCATTAAATTAAGGAATCTGTGAGTTCTCGGTGTCACCGGAAACTCATGTGACTTCGTTACTTGCAAACCCACCTTTAACATTCCCTGTATTTTTCATTAAAAATAAAAATTTAAAAAAATATCGGACAAAGCTGGAATTGTAATTTCACCGAAACAAAACCTGCATGAGTAAACATAACAAGGCCAAATATGACGTAATATGTTACCGGTAATTATGACGTACTAAATTATGACGTGTTAAAATCTGCAGTAATGGATGCAGTTCCAGGGTCTCACGAATCCAGGGTCTCATGAAAGAGGAGGCGGCGCAGGTTGTGCGGTCGAAACTCAAACAAGGCGCGATACACAGACCGTGGGGATTCAGGGGCCCCCCACTATAAAAAAACAAAATCATGTTAAAGGAGAAATAAATCCAAGAGATAACCATCGCTGATATGAAAGAGGACAAAATGTCTACATTAACCTGTATTTAGCATCCAGATACCTTGTTCCTTTCTCAAGATATCAGTGTTTGAATGATGCTCTCGTATAGTCTGCCATTTTTGTGGAAAAGGACTTGAAGTAAGCATATTATGACATCACAGAGCCACTAGCTCTGAATATCATTTTGTATTTCTTTATAATTTAGACCATGTCATTTTTTTTTTCTTCTGTGGGAATTTCAATTAAATTAAAATGTGTTAAAATGTTTATATAAATTGGTATTACATGTTGATCTTTCAAACAAATCAATTAAAATGATTAAACTATAATTTCTTGCCAAATAAATATTCTTAATAAAATTTTGAAATACAAAAGGATATTGACTCCTGGTGTCTCTGTGATGTCATATTATGCTTACTTCAAGTCATTTTTCTCACAAAATGGCAGCCTCCGTATTGCAGAAAGTCCCATATTCAAACGTTGGTAGGCTATCTTGAGAACGGAAGATAGTTATTTCGGTGCTGCAAAAAATATCTTACCTTATTCAGGTGGTGGAGAGTCGCAATAATTCCAGAGGGGAAAAAAATCAAATCTCGCACCGTTGAAATGTAGATTGTGCAATCATTTTCTGATTAAGAAAATTAGTCGTATAAACATAACCGCTTCTGATGGTCCCCGGCGCAGTTTCACGTTTACCCTCAGTCCCGTAGCGGCTGTTAGCCTGAGTACACTCGAGTATTTGTTATGCAATAGTTAACAAGAGGTCAAGCAGAGAACTCTTCTCTGATTGGCTAAAAGCAGAACACACCTGAAACAATCACAGGTGGGTCTATCCGAGGTAACTCAGTTACAATGCCCTGTGTTATTTCACTCATACGACGTTTCAATCATTTTTGAAGGCTTTTGTATTGTTTTTTCAACAGCTCCTCAGGGTGGACTCCGTCACAATATCCAGATTCCAATCTTTGAGAGTATGTGACATAATTATTTACGTAAAAACCGATTGGAATATTGTACGAGAAGGCCATAAAGGGTTATAGGGGGTCTGACGAGTGCAACCGGATCGGTTTTAGTGTCGCGGTTTCGCTGATATAACACTATATAGTTGCAATGTTTTTTTGTTTGTTTTTTTTGGGGGGGGCGCTCTGTTTTATTTTTCTTCTCGAAATTTTGGAAATAGCCCAAAGGAACCAATTGTTAAACTGTGCAGACTGTAAATACGTGTTGTCATTTTATTGCCATGGGAACGATCGCCGGCGGAGCGAGACGGATAATAAACACAAATCTACACAAAGTTACCTGAACGAATTAAAAAAATTACCCTGAAATGTAATTTTATATGTTGTAAAGCATCAAATTTGATGCCAGCGGCCATTGATCTTTATAGCTTGTCCCAATATCAATTTACCGCGTTAGGAAATTTGACCTGTTGTTAAAGTAGAATAGTCCCACCCTAAATTAATGACCTAAAAACCTGACGTTCTCACGAATGTGCAAGTTATTCTTTGAAATATCCACGTTTTTCTCACGACTAGATTGGAACATAGAAGAGAGATGTGTGTGTGTGTATTTTTTTTATTTGGCTGAACTTGTCTTTTAACGTTTTGCGAATTGGGAAGAGCTTACATGTACAAAATGTCGCTTGCGGCGCTGATATAACACTGTCGTATCGAAATTGTTTTCATTAAATCAAACTGGAATTCTCATCCAACCACTTAATATTTCAGATCTCATAACGAGTATAATGTAACAGTAAATACTTATCAACGTTTCCGTTTGCGGCGTTTCCCTTGGTTTGACGATTAGACAAAAACAAAAACCGCAGTGATTGGTGGAAGGGGTGGAATTAACGGCGTCGATGTTACGCCAGCGGGCGTTAAAAAAAAAGATTAAACTCAATCTTCCTGCGAAAGTCTTCCAAATTATATATGATACGATACGGTGGGGGTAAAACTTCAGGTGTTTATGCTTAAATGTGACATAAATGGCATTTCGCGGAGCTAGGGACATGAATCCTCCCGAGGCATTGTGGGTAAACAGACTCCGCTGCAGCCTGTCGTCAAAGATGTCATAACAAAGTACGTGTCAAATATGATGTGACAGAGAGATAAAAACAGACGGCAATTGGCCCAAGTCACACCTTCGTGATATTTCCTTCCGTTGCCGAGATATACAGTCATATAAAGTTTGTCTTTCTTAAGAAAAGCTGACTGCCCTATTATTATTATTATTATTATTATAACTATTACGTCACTTTCATTGCACACAATTGCCTCTGTGTTTTATTGTTTTTCAAATAATTTTTGACAGCTGTACACAAAACATAACAGATCAAAGCCGTATTGGTACAGTGTGATGTGGTTCATCCTGATCCGTAAGCTACGAGCTTCGTAACCGTTGTGTCATTTCTCAAAGTTAAATAAACCCTTTTAATTATAAAAAAAAAAAAAAAGCAAAGGTTAGTTAATGCGCGTACCGGAAGTGACGTCGTTCTCATTGCGCAATCAGAATTTCTTTAT
>JAODFY010280605.1:0-14286 GCA_027580055.1 Paracaudina chilensis | reverse complement strand
TGGGTTTGGATTTCCTGACACTTGGCCTTTAAAGATGACAAAGGTTGTGGTTGCCTCCCCCCCCCCCCGCACACCAGCAATGAACTGTAACCAAAAATGCGAGATACATTTCGGCTAAATCCGTCAGACTATATTGTGCACTATATTGTGCACGTTCGTACTTGGGAGAAAAAAAAGAACGTTTGGTACGGTCAGTTGCTGGAATACTTTTTTGAAATTTTGTGGGGGCTCCATTTTGTGGGGCCCCTGGGCGCGTGCCCCGTCGGCCCGTGCTTAAATCCGGCCCTGTGGGCGGGGCTATGCCTCCACCTTTGTGACCAGTCAGGGGAAATCACTCGGTCGGGGGATTTTAAATAGTGCATGGAGGAGAGAAAATGGAAGGGACTAAGGAATTATTTGTAACCATTCTCTAAACATCGGTATCAACATGTTTCACGCGCGTGTATATTTGTATTCGGCAGCATCACCAGAATTGTTCACTTTGGATCAAATGGTCGCCAATTTGCGACAAGGCGCTATTTTCGCCCCTCACTAAGCGCAGGGCCAATAGTCTAGTGAGGGGGAGAAAATTTCGCCGTATAGCCAAGTACGTGTCAGTCTGTAACGCTTTACAGAAAAGTTCAGTCCCCAACAAAAAATCCGTTCGGGGATCAGATGTTTGAAACCCCCCCCCCCCCAACCTAGAAGTCTAATATTTTTTATGAGATCTCATGAAAGATTTTGCAGCTACTTGCAAGGTCTGGAAAGTGTCTTTTCCGGCGATCTAGGAGGAATATTTAGCAAAATTTCGTCGCTACGCTACACACCAACCGATGACGTCGCTCCGCTTAGATCGTATACATCACAGCCCCCTCACCCATGAAATCATTGGCCACTCAAAAATCAAATATAAGCCACGCCCCTTCCCCAGGACACAAATTACTAATACCATTTTGGATCGTGTTCCACAGACCATCCCTCCAAAAATAATCATGGCAGTGCCCCTGAAATTCACACAGAATCGAGAGCTTGAAACTAGCACCATTTGTGGCACGATTTTGTGTCTAGCCAATTTTTTTTCCGAAACTGTTTTCCAAAGGGGGAGAAGACAGTCCCTCCCCCATTTCAGTGGGGCGGGATTAGCCCAGATTTGCCCCACCTAAAATCTTGTGCACGCAACTGGGTGGATGAACATAACAATTCATCGTATATTACGGAAAGTTGTTTTTGGGTCTACGCTTTTGATACTTTCATTTATAGGCCTTTCAGTTGTTTGCCTGTAAAATTGTCTGCGCCCGTCAACGAGCGTATATAGCTTGTCGGAATTTATGAATGTGATAATTTAAATATTGCTAATTTTAGCGTTATTGTGAACATTCCATCAATTAGTGGATGCTATTTTTTTTAATCGACAGGCGTGGTTGTGCTCGATATCGAAACCGAAGACACCATTGGTACAGAGGAACTCTGGGTCCTGGACTTCCAGAGATACGACATGGAAGGGACTATGGCGGTGGTCACAGATGACGGTGGAAAACTGGTGACTTCAAATACGGGATCGTGCTCTAACATATTTAACAACGCAGTTTACAGCGTATGTATCGTAAACAACGTAAACATTGTATTGTGACAGTATTGTGGTGCCCCGGGTTTTTAGACAAAGGCGGATGGGAATGCCAAATGAAGGAAGTTTTCTTCCATTTATCACAAAACATTTTCTTCCTTGCAGGACAACTTCTATGGGGACAATTTCGCACCAGCTCCTCCAGGGGTAAAGGACCTGTACACGTCTTACTTCAAGGGGTCCGTTGTGCCCGGACAAACTCGACGTATTGATCAGTTTATATTCGACGGTAAGGTTTTGTAAACAATATCGCTATACGAACTGAGGTTTTTGGTAACTAGGTTTTACCCCATTGTTTTTGGATGGGCATATAATAAATTACTGGTAAATTCTTAGCGATCGTACATGTCTGTTCTGGTCGGTATTGTGAAGTTGAGGGTAGGCTACATTGTCACATGAATAATCAATATTCACGGGTGCCAAAACACTCGCGGTAGCCTTTAAACAAATGATGCATTAGTCTCGTATTGAAAAGGTAGATGCTCCATGATTAGATGCGCATTTTTGTTTTCCATGACACAAATATAAATCGGCTGGCAGGGTTAAAATAAACCAGGGTTAATATACTTGTGTATATGTATATCTACTTCGTTGTTACATTGTCATGTACGACATCAGAACATTTCGTTTAATTTCTTTGTAATTTCAGGAAATCATACCCTTGTAACAATTTAGCCCATAAATGATCACACTAATAATCAGACTAATTTAGTTAGAATTTTTTTTTTCATTTTTTATGCAGTTAATATGTTACTGCTTTGCTTAATTGTGACGAAAAATGGGTTTACCTAGTACTTTCAGCCATAGAGGTTTTTATCTGTGCGTATATGTACGAAATTCCCAGGAAGTTATGACAATATAAAACTTGTGATTTAGACACTCCGTTCCGTAATCATGCGTATTGTTTTAATCATCCAGGTGATATCGATGCTCTCTTTGCCTGCCAGAACACCAACAACGACTCTGTGTGGGTACGAAACGTGTACGAAGAATCTGTGGAATTCAATACCACCCTCTACATGACCAATGTTCGGCCTAAATACCCCAACAAAGGGCACGTCATTCCGTCCTACGTTGAAAGCTACGCAGTGCTATACTGGAGACTACTTCGTATCGCTCTGTCCAGGTATCCATTCTCAATGATAATACATTGTTTCGGCAACTCGTGTGTTGTTCCATTCCTGTACGTAAAGGATTGGATGCACGACTGTTGGCCAGCATCGGCTTTGCAAGCATGGAACTTTAACCTTGATGATGGAACTTCCCTCCTTCCTACATTATATAACGTGCGAGATTGTGCGCTGTCATAATGAATTTTAGGACCCAACGAAGCTATACATTACATATATACGCCAATTTTTGTTTTTCCAGGTTTCTCATCAGTTCCACGGAGAGACTTCGACCGATCTTCCAGTACGCTATAGTCAAAACTGTTTACTTGGAAAATGATCCCGAAAATGACGTGGATCGGTAAGTCTTTCTGTTTGAGACTTGCTGCGTTGCATATCTGTCCTAGTCCTCCTATATACACCTTATTTTGGATCTTCAAAAGACAGATTTACTTAATACCATGTACTCCTTTTCGTAACGGTATTTCAGGTCGAGGGCGGAAGTAGAGATGGCGTTCAAGACTATAACAGATTCTGAGGAACTAATTTCGGTGTACAAATACGGGACTCTAATTTATACATCGTTTAACGTGAAGAATTCTCTCAGTCATATCATAGCGTTGCCAACTAGGGGTAAGTTCTTGTTGAAATATTACGCCGTGTCGGCCATACTCACGGTTGCCATATGGTTGTAGAACCAACAGGTTTAAGTAATTACTTTTTAATGCCCTACTAAATTTCTTTCCTCAGGATGCGATTCCCCCCTTGGTATGGAGGATGGGACCATTCTGGGCTCGCAGATTACTGCCTCTACCGTGTTTGCTAGCGATGCTCTCTACCAACCGTCGCATGCTCGCCTCAACGAAGAAAGTGGTGGGGCTAGCGGCGGTGCTTGGATTCCTGGATCGTCAGATTCCACACCGTTCATTCAGGTCGGTTTCATTGCTGCAATACGGCCGACGTTGGCTCATTTTGGCCGACGTTGCGGCATTCATTATGCTTCGAAGATTGTTCTGGGGTTTAAAAATTGTAGCTGATGTTGGATGGTTAGGGGACCCTTAGACTGAATGACAACTGCTACATGTCATTTTTCTTTTCCAACTTTTATTTGCTTACTTGCTTAACCAACAGGTTGACCTGTTGTCCGCAGTCCCCATAAGCGGGGTAATCACACAAGGGAGAGATGGAGACTTCGAGCAGTGGGTCGAGACGTTTGAAGTTGACACTTCCAATGATGGGTCTAATTGGGTTACGGTAAAGGACCACGACGGCAATGTTAATGTAAGTAAAGAGCGTAAACAGGCCTGGGTCACGGGGACACACCCCCCAACTTTCGACCTTCATACTTCATCCCCCAACTACCGCCATTTTAAATAGTGTGGATCAAAACTCTGAATATCGATCACGACTTGTACATGCCCCCCGACAGTCTTATCCAGTGGCGGGCACGTGATTTCTGCGGAGGGGGCAAGTCTGCGAATCCCCCAGACTGAAATGGGGAACGATCCAAGATGGTATTTGTAATGCGTCCTGGGGACAGTGGCGTGGCCACCATCTTAAATTGAGGGACACGATGATTTCTAAGATCTAGTAGAGCGCCACCATCGGATGTTGTTTTACAAATTTACACGCAAACGTTAAATTAGAATATTGTTCAGCTGGAAGTATAAAGTAGTTATATTTATGTATATATATTTTTAGTTATCAGAGGCTAACCTGGCTACGCCAACCTTTTAACTTTCTGTAAAGCGTTATGGAAGGACCCATACTAAGCGCATGCAGTTGAAGAATAATTAACGGTCCCATGCCCCCCGCACGCCACTGTTTTATCAAGGTTTCACTTCGTTTCAGACGTTCACCGGAAACTTCGATCGATCAACGGAGGTCAGGAATTACTTCGCGGCCATGGTTGAGGCTCGTTACGTTAAAATCCGCCCCCTAACGTACAACACCGCAGCTTCCATGCGTATAGAGATTCTGGGTTGTAAAGGTAAAAGTAACCACACTATCGGAGGGTGGGGGAGGGGGGCGGCCAAAAGAGTATAATTTTTAGATGTTAGCTTAATAATAATCTACTGCCAGGGATGGGTTCTGCATGGTAGCAGTTGGAATGACCATACGTTTTCTTTCTTACCGAGACCAGATTGTAAAGTAGCTATTGGAATGGAAAGTGGTGCAATCCTGGACGAACAAATCACTGCTTCTAGCCACAATGGCTCTAATTTGCCTGCTTATGCTCGCATCAACGGCCATTCCTCCTGGGTTCCTGATCCTTTTCAAGCCGGTCCGTACATTCAGGTAAGATTTGATTGTTGAACTTCACCCGCGAAGATTATACATTTCCACGTTATAAATTTCCGTACAAATCATGTAAACTGTTATCCACAGGTGGACTTGCAATCATCCATGCTTGTGGCGGGAGTTACCACTAAAGGAGATGAAAATCTTAATGCCTGGGTTACCAAATATACAGTGTCGCACAGCGGTGACGGTACCGCCTGGTCAGATGTCCTTCCATCCGGCGGAACTCCTGTAAGTCGTAATTGTCTTTAGCTATAATAAGGTGCCCGAGTACTGCGCCCTAACTATAATGTGTTAGAACGTTGTGATTAAAAAACGCCTTACGAGCACCCTATGCTACATTGCACGATCGCTTACATAATTTTTTTCTGATAAGGAAACTTTTCCATCACCTTAATTACGTGATCTCTGCAACGTCTCACTTTCAGGCTTTCACAGGCAATGTCGACTCGGTCACACCCGCGACGGGCTACTTTGCCAGTCCACTCCTCTCTAGATACTTCAGAATCTATCCCACGGACTACGTCGGCCCAGCCTCCGCTCTAACTTTCGAGCTAATTACTTGTCCAGGTAAAAAAAAAACATTACTTGATCATCCAGATTCGACGATATTCAATTTTCAGGAACGGACACTATTACACTCAAACCATTGTTTTCCACAGATCTAATGCATTCCGATGTGACACATACCCCGCAGTGCGATTACACAGAGTACCCTGGCCAATGTACCCAACAATGGTTCTTCACCATTGTATTAAACGTCGACGAGACCAGTGTTACCAATGACATGCCGATCGACGCAACAGGTAAAACTTACTGTAATATTAAATCCTATAGAGGTAGGGTCAGAATTGGAAATTTACTTAACGTAACTATTACATTTTTCATCAGGTAACTTCCAGTTCAAATACGAGGCGTACAAGTGTCCCGACCTAAAGTCTTCCCCGAGTCACGAGTTGACATGTGAGCTTTTAGAGGTACCGGACGCGATCATATCCCATGAGATCACATTGCAGAGCACAGTACAACTCACTGACGCAGAACGAGATACTCCCACGTGAGTAGATATACGGCTTAGGCTTGGGAGGCTTCGGTCGGACATTATAAAACCGTTTTTTAACGGAACATTTCAACATTGTAAACCTTTTTTCTTTCTAAAAGGTTGGTAGTCAAAAAAGTATACGGTAACGACAATTCCGTCAACCTTGTCGGTGGTTACAAGCCTGGCGTCTCTCATCTGGAGACTGTGACTATTGAGATTGCCTTTTTCCCAGAGTTTTTACGAGGCACTTTAGAACTAGAGCTGACTCTTTTCATGGTTTGCATCGGTCCGTCTTACAACAATGACCCTGATGTAAGTATCAGCATTTGAATGGGAATTACTTTTTTATTCTTTCAACCTAGCGGTCCTCATTGGTAATTATTGTTAATTACAGGGTTGCCTCTCTGCACCAAATGATCAACGGTATGCAGCGTATGTAGCCAATGATTTCTATTATGAGATGACTCCGCCGGATGCATTCACCCCTGCAACGATACTTGATCAGAACAGCATATCTAACTCCCCACAGGTATGTATCTTTCTCATCCAAAGTAAGAATGAAATTACATCATGAGGTGCACCTAATTGCTGATACTATTGTAATGATTTGCCATTATGACCTATACACCCAAAGCACTGTCCATGTGTACGCACACTATTTTTGATCAGTGCGTCATTTTATTCGGGTGTGACAAACGCTTAGAAGTGTACAAAAACTAGATCAATATCATGATTTTTGGTGAAAAAATGAATCGAAAATGAAAATTTGGGGCAAACGTGGTTTTGTTTTAACAAAACATTCTATGGCCGATAACTATTTTATGGCCGATTTTCGATATAGCACTAAGCTAGCATCACATTCGGGGAAAAATTGGTGGGCCGTTTTTTCGTCATCAGTCCTGGTGTGTCAATTGAGGTCCAAATATTGTTTGATGTACTGGGTATATAATGATCAACAAAGTTCATTTGGAGGTCTATTTCTGCAAGTAATTTCTAAAATTGTGGGGAATTTGCACATGCAGACGACATTGAACTCGTGGATTGCCCTCTTTATTTTTAATAGCAACTGTCCGAGATGTCTTACATCCACAACGAGGAGATATACAGAATTAAGTTTATCAACAAAGCTTTGTCCGGCCTCACCAGAGATTACACGATAACATCTGTGTTCAAGGTAAGCTGTTACGCCCTACTAAAAAAAATTACCAATGACTTTACACACAATAGGTGAAACAAAGCGAGCGCAAGTAACTTGCGGTCTCTCCTTATCTCCAGCTTCAAGAGCGATCGGCACGGAAACGAAGAGAGGTTATTGTCCGTCGTGATTTGGAATCCGAGTCTCGTAAGCAGCAGCTGGCAAGTGTAACCGTGCTGGATAAAGGTTGCCCGGAAACTGCCGTACACGACCCAAAGGACCTAGAGTGCAATTGTGTACATGAAGGATATATCTACTCGGCGGAAGTCTTCGAATGTGCTCTTCCACAAATTGTAAGTATAGTTTAATCGTAATTATTTTGGGCGTGGTTAAGCAAAAGCGGTGTGCCCTCCCTATCATTTCCCAACAAGGTTTTAGCGCATCACAACATAAACGAATTCCTCAACCTTTTACAGCTTAAAGAGTTGTCAACGACCAAGCTACCGATGGAATCACCGGAAGAAAAATACGAACCGACGAAGAAGCCACCGATGGAATCACCGGAAGAAAAACACGAACAGACGGAGTCGTCAGCAGGGGACAAAGACGAGCAACAGCACTCTGGTGCTGCTACAGTCAGACATTTCGTTGCATTAACGACAATTCTGTCCATGATCTTGATTCTCTTTTAACATTGTTCTTTTGATATGTTTCTGATTTTATTTATTGTTCCTCAATCAATGTTAAAAAATGAGACTGATCTGAATACAATGTAAGAGACCAACTTTTTCTCCACTTCTCATTCTCCAATCAACCCCCCATCAACCCCCTCATCAGGACAACAGCACTTTCTCGAAATGTAGGTGTAAACGTCGTTATCGAGGAAAGAATAAAAGATTCTCTCCATATTAGATTCAAGTTTCTACAAAGTGCAGGCAATACATTGAATACGATTTGGGGATGCGATCGTCAACTCGTAGATTACCCTGTGTTCATCAAACAGCGCGAAACCTTGCATACATTATAATGGACTTCTGTTACCCTGCTTTAATACTCCATGCTCCACAAAAGTTTTTTGACAATTCCTGTGACCAGTCTAGATTGGTGTTCGTTAAGTTCGAAACTGCTTAAGATGTCCTAGTTCACAGAATGTTTTCATTAATACAGTCGATGAAGCTCTATCATGGATGACAAGGTTGCCATATCATGGATTTTTTTTAAATCCATTTGCATCATTTATTGCACAAGGTGAACAATCCTTGACAAATGGGACCAATAGTCACTGCTGGATTTCAAGAGAGGTAAGCATTGTAAGTCTGTCCCAGACCGGCAGTTTCCGGGGGCAGCGGCGGCATTTTGGGCAAAAATTTCATCGCTACGAGTTGACCGATGATGGCGCTCCACTTAGATCTTACATATCTCGGCCCCCTCACCATCAAATCATGGTGCTCCCTCAAAAGTTAAGATTGGCCACAAGGGCGTGGCTTACTAATAACATTTTGGATCGTGCAATTTTTTAAAATACCAGATCGAGATACCAAAATACGTTAGATCGAGAATAGCCTACATTCGATTCTACAGAAGGTGGGAAATGATAGGGCCAACTTCACTTGAATGCTATACATCATGGTCCTTTTTGGTCTGTCAACAGAGAGGTCAAGTAATGATATCTAGGAAATTAATCACCAAGCAATCTGCTCTTGTTTAATCTGTTGTAATGACAGTATCAAAAGTCTGGACTCTGCATCGCTAGTAGACCCAAATAACTGAAAAAATATTTTTCTATACATTTATCAACCAAGAGAGTTTAACCCCAAAAGAATTAGATGTGTCCTCTGGAGTGCACCAAATCGCTTAGCATTCAGGGGCTTCGCCCAATTAACAGGGCACCTGGGTGGTCGTAAAGCGCCCGACAAGATGTCGTCCCCCCCCCCAATATTTCAAACAGATCGCAGTCTAAGAGATCGGGGATGGATGTCAGTGTCGCATTTTTCATTCCTTGCCTTTGCAAATAGGAATCTAGTAGTAAGTCGTTCTCACTTCCGGTATATGGACGTCTGTGTGTGTGAACAGCGACCGTCATGGATCCTGATTTACATACATTTTCCATATGAAGACTAACCCTATTGAAATTGGCCTTGATCGAAGTTCACATGACCTAAATATAGGTAAAAATCGCATATGTATGTTTTAGTGGGGACAAATGCACATCTTGCCAAAGCCGTTGGTTAATATATTCTCCCAACCGTGATTAGGCATTCACAAATACGTTCTCCCAATCAGGTTTGGAAGAAATATTACGCGCCAGCGGCGCCACGAGAGGCTCAATATAACATAGGCCAACATTTTGACATATGTCCGGTACGTACGCGCAATCACGTAGGACTCTATGGTCAATCACATTAGCCCAACACAATGTTTGACGTAAATCGGTACCGTATACCGCGACCATAACTAACCGTACTACGTACCTACCTCGTGTACGTACGTACGATCACTGCATGACGAAACTAATGCAGGCGCACTCCACCCATGGTTCTTTTTGGAACATTCACACTATATTGGAGTCAAATATTACTAAAGGATATAAACTACAGGCGCAACAAACGTCTCGACAAACGCCCAACAGAGTCGCGACCTCTCCTTGGTATAGGACCGGGTCTCGCTTGGCTATTAGTATTATCCGGTTTCAGTTATGATTCGTCTTCTATCAAATTTCAAATGGATTACACATAAATATCGGCAAGGAATCACTACGCAATTTGCGTTTTGGAAAGCCCATCACTGCTTTGTTTCACAGGCTTTGCCCTCTAGCGTTTTAGGTATATGCCTCCACCGACCTATGAAATCTTATGCACGTCACTGCTATGTTGCGTCTCATGCCAAAATATCAAGACAAATAATGCCCCCCACAACCTTTCATTTTAGTGGAAGTCGTAGGTCATTTGAGGCAATGAAAACATTGCATATCATGTTATAATTTCATCCTAGATATCATTTAGCAAATGACCCCTGTTGATTTAATCTAATAGCAGTGGTCTCATGGATTGTTATATTTGGCAGTTCCTAATGGGTGTTTTTACCTAACACTACAATCATGTGACAACTGATTCAATTAATTGTATGCCTAAATTTGTTTGTCACCTATTGGGCAAGACTGGGATGTACAAATCCCAAAGTTCCAGCAACTCACAAATAATACCCTTGTTATCCTTACACAAGTACACAGGATCTTTTTGTCCTTGTGACTTGAGGCAGGCCTAATTTGCATACCAGAGGGCATCATTTAAGGTAAAATATCATGTGACATTGTAGACACTCTTTGCACAATGTTTGAAGGTTGAGTTTTAATAGACATTTTATTTTAAAGGAATAGAGAGCACTATTGGGGTCTGCATAAGGAACTTGCTGTACCCCCCCCCCCCCATACAGACTAGAGTATATTAAAACTTGTTCCTACACTGACAAATGGTGTATATCAGTACTCAGAAATAAATGCCTCACAAATAAGCAACACCAAATTTGTGTCAGATGTACTATCTGAAATGCATGACATAAAGTTGACCTATAATTTAAACTCCTAACAGTTCACCAAGCATCACTGAATTCATCACCAAGAAGCATTCTGCAGCATCTAATCAATTAAACCAGTTCTGGTTAGCAATTTAAAAAATTGTTTTATTTGTGCACTGACAATTCAAAATGGCTGCTCCTCAAGTTGATGTTTCATTTGTGTCAATTTGATATTGACACAGCAAGGGCATTGATCAGATGGACAACTGGTTTATCATGAACTAACCATATATATTAATACAAATATTGGCCTGGGTTGGACATTATTGATCAGATGGACAACTGGTTTATCATGAACTAACCATATATATATTAATACAAATATTGGCCTGGGTTGGACATTATTGATCAGCTGGACAACTGGTTTATCATGAACTAACCATATATATTAATACAAATATCAGCATTGGCCTGGGTTGGACATTATTGATCAGATGGACAACTGGTTTATCATGAACTAACCATATATATTAATACAAATATTGGCCTGGGTTGGACATTCATTCAAATATCCTGTATTAACAATTCATGCCAGGCATGTTATTCATGTATGCCATGACCACATCTTATTGGTAGCATGCATCAGATTTCAACACACATTGATGCATGTCAGATCTATTAATGTGCTATTGCCCACAAGAGGTATACAATTAGGGGGAATGAACAGTTCTCTGCAAATATTTACATTGAACAACAGCCCATGGGCACTGGTTCCTTGTTTAGGGGTATATGATAATGTTTATATACATAACATTATCACAGCAAGTTTGGGCCCCAATGGTGTAAATAATGGTGTAAATAATTGTGGGCCCACATTTACCCATTATTAACCAACACTTTTTGTGCTCTAAAATGTCTGGTCTAAAAAGAATTTGAGGAAAAAAAGCATCTAGCATCTAGCATCTAGCATCTAGCATCTAGCATCTTGGCAACTAGCATCTTAACAGCAAAAACAATTCAATGACCTAATCTAGTCAACATTATTACTATTACACCCCATTGGTCTAACAGCCCATTGGTCCTACGGCTCATTGGTCCCACAGTTCATAATGGAAAACCACGCAATCATAAGCCCATTGGTCCTACGGCTCATTGGTCCCACAGTTCATAATGGAAAACCACGCAACCATAAGCCCATTGGTCTAACAGCCCATTGGTCCCACAGTTCATAATAAAAAACCATGCAATCATAAGCCCATTGGTCCCACAGTTCATAATGGAAAACCACGCAATCATAAGCCCTACAGTTGGTCCTACAGTTCGTAATGGAAAACTGCACGATCATAAACCCACTGGTCCTAGAGCCCCTTGGTCCTACAGCCCATTGATCTTATGGCTCACTGGTCCTTCAGTTCGTAATGGAAAACCACGCA
The DNA here is from genome assembly GCA_027580055.1 of Paracaudina chilensis. Classification (NCBI taxonomy): domain Eukaryota; kingdom Metazoa; phylum Echinodermata; class Holothuroidea; order Molpadida; family Caudinidae; genus Paracaudina; species Paracaudina chilensis. The sequence goes on along the minus strand of JAODFY010280605.1, from coordinate 2,150 downwards.
ATCCTAAGCCCATTGGTCCTACGGCTCATTGGTCCTACAGTTCATACTGACCAGTCATAGTGTTGTAGTGAATCATGGGAAAGGGGCGATAACCATTTGTGTTGTTTGACTTGTTTCCCCTATGTTATTTCTTTTGAAATATTAATTTCAGGAAATTTGAGGGCACAGTACGGAAACATTTTTTTTTTGTGGAAGCACTAAGTCACGTATGCACACACGTACGTATGTCGTGAAGCATCTGACAACAGTGGTCAAACACTGAAAACTGTTTACACCATAACTTAATAAGGAAAATTCACTTGAGCTCATACTTGGTATGCATGTTCATTGTTTGTGCATGATCTGTGTTGTTTTGGGGAGTTCAAATGTCCTCTGAATTCTATACAGAAAACAGTAAATTGGTGTAGAAACGGTATCCTGCTGGAAAACATGGCTATCTGCAATTTACAAACATAAATCTCAAGACGCCACAGAATTGAAGTTTTCAGTATGGGAACCACACCGCATGTTGTTGTTCTAAGCTGTAGGACCAATGGGCTGTAGGACCGGCTGTAGGACCAATGGGCTGTAGGACCAAAGGGCTGTAGGACCAAAGGGCTGTAACTGTTCCATACTTCACACACTATATGTAATGCTATTTTTCTCTTTCCATAGCTGGTGTTGGCTGTTCTGCACCTAATTCATTTGCTTCCTCAATGACAGCTACAAACCTCAAAAATGTTATTTTATGTTTTCATAGCCTGTGGAAGTGGTACAGATCCTCACACATCATTATATAATGTTATTTTATGTTTCCATAGCCTGTGGAAGTGGTACAGATCCTCACACATCATTATATAATGCTGTTTTCGGCTTCCATAGTCAGTGCTGGTGGAACGTTTGCATCAAGCTGTTTTCTCTCTTCGAACTGTTTCCACACAGTATGCTCTAAAGCGTCTAAAAACTCTTCTAAGGTCACTGTAGGTTTCTAAACACAAAATTAATTGAGAAATGAATATATGAGTTTTGGTGCTCCAAATCTGCTTCATCCACATCACTAGATATTTTATTCAATGCATAGATTATCTTTGTAAACTCTCAAAGTATGCTTATTTATCCAGCGTTGACCCAAATTGAGTCAGGAAGTACAGACCAATTAGGTTATGGGATTGTCCATTGGAAAATATGTGTTTAATAAGGGAGGAGAAAACACAGTCTAATTCGGCCTTGGAGGATGAGACACACAAAACATGCTAAGTCAACTTCTGATGCTTAAGGGCACTGAAATGTACTGACACTCTTGAATCAATTTTTGGTCACATTCCAGTCATTGGCAGTGGTGTAATTTTATATTAAATATGGTATTGTGCAGAGGTGTCTGTGTCAATACTGACACAGAATTGGATCAGTACTCACCTGAACAAACAATGCATGTGCGAGGAAGGAAAGTTTTCGTAATGTCCTCCCACTGAGGCCATAACTGTTCCTGAAATGAATAAAACATAGTGGAGCAACTGAAGTTGACAATACTCAGGCAGATAGATGAAGAAATTATCCTTTTTCAAAACAATTAATAAAAAATGTTTTCATGGTGAAATCTTCTCATGGTTATGCTCCAACTTCAGTACACTCACTATAACCTAATCCTCAAGATTATATAATGCATGATATTACTTCTTGAGACAACAAAACAAACATATCTTGTAGTCTCATTAACCTAACTTATCATGTATGATATTACCTCTTGAGACAAGAAAGTCTGTGGATTAGGTGTCTCTACATACATGAATTTAACTGCTACTTTACTGGGTAGTCAAACTTACTGTGCAACCTCCCTCAGTTTAAGGCTGTGTTTGGTGGCGTCATTCTCGATGTATCTTACAACTTCAAGTGCTCTTAAATCCAGAATCTGTTGTGGAGGACTGATGATACCAGTCTGTACCAAAAGAAATCAATAGGCCAACACTTCAAATCATTAGTTTAATAATCATGGTTACCTTATTATAGAAATTTCTGTACATAGAGAACTGATGATACCAATCTGAATGAAACAAAAGTCCAACACCTCAAATCATTAGTTTAATCATGGTTACTTTATTATAGAAATTTCTGTACATAGAGAACTGATGATACCAATCTGAATGAAACAAAAGTCCAACACCTCAAATCAT
>JAODFY010280494.1:0-14295 GCA_027580055.1 Paracaudina chilensis | reverse complement strand
AGCATAGACGCCAAGCTGGCAATACCAGTCTCATACGACAACGCACAATTTTTTTAACGTCTATGATTGAGGAAGAGCAGATAGGAGACTACAATCAGGAAAACTAGACGACAATTTTCATATCAGAGTTGGCATTCGAAACCACGACCTCATGCAGAATGTGACCTCATGCAGAATGTGACTATTTACACGATTACAGGAATTGTGCCATTCATCTTAGGGCCATATGCTTCACATTTGTTTCAAAAACTACTAAGCTAGATAGATTCATATTTTGCTTCTCAAAGTCTGACAGAACCTTTAATGATGACTCCTGTAAATAATAAAAAAGATTATGACACTAAGAAGAAAATCAAGGTTTAATTGATATATATTATAGAAAAATACAAACATTTAACAGATGCATATCATTACAAATTTAGGTGCCCATAAGATGCTTACATACCTTGTATCCAGAAAACTCAGAGTCAATAGAAGATTCAAAGTAAGCCAGCTTCCTAATATCTCCATCACCGATGCCACCTCCATTACTGAAATGAAAGAGAAACAGCCATAGGTGCCAAACAATGTATGCATATCCCCATCATATCCCCATCATATCCCCATCATCTTTTAAATTATCCCCAATTACAAAACAGCCGACTAGAAATCAGCAACCAGGAATCCCATCCTGGAGTCTCGTCCAAGTTATTTATAACTTCCATCAAAGTGCATTAAAAAAAAAAAAAATCATAGTTTTAGAACTTAAAACATGTACTGAAGAATCTGCGAGTTTTGCCAGACTGTTAAACCCATCTGAGTTGCTTTTGTGATATAGCCCCTTTTAGTAAAGACTGCACCCTCTCACCCACTACCGATGATCCACCAATGCGAATAGAGAACCATTGTGACCATAGTCGTAAGATGCGTTGCATGTCTGGGGTGCAGGTTTTTCTAAATAGTTACCAGATTACATCAGCAGGGTAAGAAGATTTTGTAAAGTTGGGGGGGGGGGGGGGGTGGGTCAAAACTTCAAAGGGGCATTTTCAAAATTTGTGGATGGTATTTACCAGCTTATCCAGTGAGAAGATTATTGCATCCATGCAAGATTATGGACCCAATTTCCACAAGCAGAAAATCTCTGGCAATGCTGCTGAACACAAAAAAAACTGCACACAAAGTGCACAAGAAACTCCCCCCATGAGAATTGTGATCCTTGCTTGCCCCCTACTGAAAATTTCTGGCTATCCAACTACTTAAATACCTATGCAGAATACAGAATTGAGATTGTGAAATCTCTTTTTTTTTCCTTGAAATTTGATGAAAAGATGTTACCGCAATATTTTCTCTACCACATCAGGCAGCTCCTTCTTCCATAACTGCTCATGTTCTGTCAGCTGGTACAACTGTGGCCCCATGATTACTTTCACCTACAAATATAAAATATCAATCACCGTCTCAGTAAGGATTGTGCTCTAGATGTGGATCAGAGTGTATCATAAAATACTGACAAGGTACAATACAATTAACAGGGTACAATACAACTAACAGGGTACAATACAACTAGAGTAACAGTGCAATGAATGACCAAACCAAAGCAGCCTCAAGCCTATTTTCAGCAAATTATGAATCTACATCCCATCCTCACTCCCTGAGCCAGTGTAATTAATATAATTCAGAATTTTAGAACTAAAACCCATCAGAATTTCCTTTGTGATATAGCCCCTTTAACATGTGCATGTACCACAAGCACCTGTTAGGAATTAGGATGTCCTAAAATGTCCAAAGATGCTAGTTTCCCATCATGGATGTACAAATGCTTTCCAGCTTTTTCCTCTCCTGCAATACTCAGACAGTAACAAGACAGGCTTGTGCAAATATCAACCCAATCCAGCTCCATTTAACTGCCTGTCCGATGGATGTGAGTGTGTCCATTCTTTGAAAGATCTTTCAAAGTGTGTCACGGTGGAAGCAACTCATCCATCACAACTGCCAAGCAGCTGTGCCAAACAACTTGTAGCATTACCTTTACAGTACAGTTAAAAAAATATATATAAAAAAAACAGAAGTTTTGTGATTCCTTGCTTCCTCATTGTTGAATTTCTTTTTTACTTTGTTGTGTAAAGGTTCCTCATACTCACTATAGGAAACATACATACGAGAGAGATCATGAGACATTCAACAGTCTTACACAGAATCAGCCTGACTACAAACAAGGCTGCTGTGTTTGTATCCTAGTATCTTGAAATGAATTCCACCTCTAGCAAACTCAAAATCACTATATACCTAGCATATTTCCTTAGTGTTAAGTTAACCTGATGAGGTTTTCAGAATTGGCCCAATTTACTTTTGACCTCTTTTAAAATCAAGAAGGGTAATCTACTAAGTACTGCAAACTTAATCCCACATAATTGTAGATTCTGGTAGAAGTTTTCCCTTGTTCCATTAGCCTGATGTACAAGGTTATCACACACCACTAATTGACAAATGTTGAACTTACATGACTTTTTAAAATCAATAGGTTTCATCTACAGTATACTCAACATGGCTGACCGAATGAACCAACTAAGATTGTCAACTAAGATTTTTAACCAAGTTTCCCCTATTGAGCCAGTGTTGTGTTCAGTGTTGGACCCATGTTGACCCCAAATGACCATAGGCCTCTTATAAAATGAGTAGGGTTCATCTACAGTTTCTACACAATATGGCTGACCGAGCTTCATCCAAGTTTCTCCTTTAAAAAATCAAAAGGGTTTATCTACTCAATATGGCTTATTTACATACTATGAGTTTCTTCCAAGTTTCTCCTATTGAGCTAGCCCGATTACAAGGTTTTTAGTTTTTCGCCCATATTGACCTCAAATGACCTTTTGACCTCTATAAATAGGGTTCATCTACTCAATATGGCTAACCTACGTACCAAGTTTGATTTTCATCCAAGTTTTCCTTATTGAGTTTGCCCAATTACAAGGTTTTCAACACTAAACCCATATTGACCTCAAATGACCTTTGACCTCCTAAAAATAGATAGGGTTCATCTACTCAATATGACTGACTAACATACTAACTATGAGTTTCATCCAAGTTTCTCCTATTAAGTTAGCCCGATTAAAAAAATTTCAACACTTGACCCATGTTGACCTCAAATGACCTTTGAACTCCTAAAAATCAATAGGTTCGCCTACTCAATATGACTGACTCACATACTAACTGAGTTTCATCCAAGTTTCCCTCATTGAGTTTGCCCAATTACAAGGTTTTCAACACTTAACCCATATTGACCTCAAATGACCTTTAACCTCCTAAAGAATCAATAGGGTTCATCTACTCAATATGGCTGACTTACATACTATATGAGTTTCATCCAAGTTTCCCCTATTGAGCTAGAATGATTACAAGGTTTTCAGTTTTTCACCTATATTGACCTCAAATGACCTTTGACCTCTTAAAAATAAATAGGGTTGATCTACTCAATATGGCTAACCTACATATTTTGACTTTCATCCACCTTTCCCCTATTGAGATAGCCCGATTACCAGCAAGGAATCACACACATACACCCAGGTGGGTTTTACATTAAGTCCAGGGACTCCATTGAAATTTCCTTTGTCCTAACCCTAACCTGACAATACACTAACCATTGTTCGAACAACCGAGGAACTTTTGTTCCTATTGAATTCTCCCCAGGACCTTGAATTCCTTTGTTCAAGTCCTCAGACCTGCTGCAAAACATGTCCACACATACAAACACACATACATACATACACACATACACATGCCATTACATAGATTCCTTTTACCTTTGGCAAGGAATCAACAATTTAAACTTTGTAGTTTGTACAGAAAAACAAAACATGAAAAATATAAAGAATAACAAAGTTTTCCAGCCAAATTACCAGGATGACATCACAAATGTTGCCAGATGCTTAACTAAAATTAAATTTAAAGTGATTTAAAAAATCAATATCTCAACAACCAGACATACTATTGTAATGGGACTTTGAGTGTAGTTTTTCATCTGTTTATCAGTCCAGTTTTATTTGTCAGTTAATTATTCCTTTAATACTGGACATCATTTACATAATACTGGGCAGAAGAAAATAAAATATATTTGCTGGTAAATACAATCCGCATGTTGATATGGTTGATATGGTTTTTATATTATCACTTGAACTAACATGACCTCATTCAGGCATTTAGTTGAGTACATAAAACCACAACTCACATGATTGGGCAGTTTGTTTAGTTGGTAGTAACAACCTCCTCTTGGGCGATACCGTCTTAGGTGGAGCCGAAGCAGGCCGTCTGGGTGAGGATGCTCTAGCTCGAGATGGTGAAACTGCTCGGTTGAAAGAATCCTTCTATAATAGAAGAATCTTTGGTCAGTGAAATTAATATTTTGAGGCTTAACAACAATGAACCTTTTCATTTCAAAGCTTATCCTTGCTTTGAAAATATCTAAGAATAACTTAGATATAGATTAAGAGAATATACAGTACACCAAATGATGAATCTGCACAATTATACTTTGTGAGTAACATATATTTATGTACAGCACTTCGTGAGAGTGACACCTAAAAACAGGTATCTATAAACTGTTGTCTCTGTCGCAAGTGTGGAACTTAAAAATGTGTGTCCCTGCATGGGCAGAGCCGTACAACATGCTTGCCTGCACTTGAATAGTACTGGTACATATTGGGCAAGCTTTTAATTAAACATAAACATATTAGCTAGTTGCACAAGCCCAGGCGTTTAGCTTCATAAATATGAGTAGATAGGGTGGACTAGTAGGTTCAGTCGTTTTTACTTCTTACACTTTTTTCCTGTATTATATGTCTTACTTTATATCATCATTCCATTCATTGCATGCTGTTATAACTACAGAGAATTTTAATGAGACTGTTGGTATTTTTTTCAATGAAGATCAATGTGTCTGGCAGAAACATTTACATACAGAGAAACTAATGTTTTAATTATTGGACTATTCTTTTAAAAACATTTTGTTTGGTAAATATATTTTACCCAAGCTAGTGAATTGTTCAAAACAGAAGTAATGCAAAGTTTATTAATTCCTAATAATCAAACTATATATCTCTCTTTATTGTTTTAATAAACAGTTCAATAAATAAAAGAAAATAAAACAATATAAGAGGGAAACTTGTTTTAAAATGAAAAGCATCACTGTGAGGTGTAATTTTGTATCCATTAATTTGTAAAGATAGTTATCTTACTCTTTTGACGATAAAGGGTGCTCTGTCTTCAACGTTACTTGTCCTGAGACATGGACTTCTTCTACGTTTCGGTGATTTCAGTATTGATGAGGTAGTTGGACCTTCATAGCTGTAAATAATTAATAAGTGGCTGTACATACATCTTTAGATTTTATTTACATTATTAATGACACCCTAGCAACACCCACAAATGGACCATATTGTAAAGTAGCTCACACAATGTACTAGGCAATATCAATCAAATTAACATTACCAATTACTTGGCCTACTAATATATAGATACCTACTGCCTTTATACTTGATTGAACACTTCCAGTTATGGATTCTCCAGGTGCAGTTGTCCAGCTGCTTCAACAACTGAATTAGCAACCAATCAATCTCTAAGATGATACTTCAAAACATGAAATTATGGGTACATGACACTTGATATCTTATCATGAAAATTAATCAAATAAGTATATTTTTAACTGACCAACATGATGTAACAATATTACCATATCTGTCAAGAAAGTCACACATTTACCCATGTTACCACATTTTGTATTTTTGTATTAAAATATTATTCCTTTTATTAAAATATATTATTCCTTTTAACAAAATTTCCAGAATTGAACAGGCTACACAAACACTAGTGTTTGATTTTCAGCATTTTGTTTGCATAGCAAAAGTTGCTATACATTGTTAAGTTTGTGTAATTAATAACCCATTTTTGTATAGCATTTTCCATACAATAAAAGTATTAATTTGATCTCAATAGATGGTTCATGAAATCACACAATCAGTCTGTTATATATATATATATATATATGGTCACTGAGGAGCCACCACCTGGCTGTTTTATCGGTCACTGACCAGCCACTTCAGGGCTGTTTTATAAGTCACTGACAAGCCACTACCTCGGTCACTGACCAGACACTGCATGGCTGTTTTATCGGTCAGGGAGGAGCCACCACCCGGCTGTTTTATCGATCACTGACAAGCCACTGCATGGCTGTTTTATCGATCACTGCCCAGCCACTGCATGGCTGATATATAGGTCACTGACAAGCCCCTGCATGGCTGTTTTATCAGTCACTGACCAGCCCCTGCATGACTGTTTTATCAGTCACTGACAAGCCACTGCATGACCATTTTATCAGTCACTGACAAGCCACTGCATGGCTGTTTTATCGGTCACTGAGGAGCCACTGAATGGCTGTTTTATCAGTCACTGAGGAGCCACTGCATCACTGTTTTATTGGTCACTGACAAGCCACTACATGGCTGTTTTATCAGTCACTGACAAGCCACTGCATGGCTGTATTATCAGTCTCTGACAAGTCACTGCATGGCTGTATTATCAGTCACTGAGGAGCAACTGAATGGCTGTATTATCAGTCACTGAGGAGCCACTGCATGACTGTTTTATCGGTCACTGAGGAGCCACTGAATGGCTGTTTTATCAGTCACTGAGGAGCCACTGAATGGCTGTTTAATCAGTCACTGACAAGCTACTACATGGCTGTATTATTAGTCACTATTATCAGTCACTGAGGAGCCACTGCATGGCTGTTTATTCTGTCACTGACAAGCCACTGCATGGCTGTTTTATCGGTCACTGACAAATCACTGCATGGCTGTTTTATCGGTCACTGACAAGCCACAGCATAGCTGTTTTATCAGTCAATGACAAGTCACTGCATGGCTGTTTTATCAGTCACTGACAAGCCACTGCATGGCTGTTTTATCAGTTACTGAGGAGCCACTTCATGGCTGTTTTATCTGTCACTGACAAGCCACTACATGGCTGTTTTATCAGTTACTGACAAGCCACTTCATGGCTGTTTTATCGATCACTGAAGAGCAACTGCATGGCATTATTAAATGAAATTGTCTAATGCATTAAACTATGCCCATATAAAATGTTAATTTTATTGTTTGACCTCTCCCAAGCTGTAAAACAAAGAGAAAATTTATACTTCTTTTATCTAAGCATTGAAATATGGACTCACAAATAGTGCACCATCTCATTTAAACACCTAGCATTACTTTATATCAATCTCATGTAAAATCACTATTAAAGGATGAAGAACTATTGACAATTCAATAAAACTCAATAATTGGTCTCATGACAGACATACCTTGTTTTATTAGTCCTGCCTCCACTAAGGAAAGAGTTTGCTGCATGGTTCTCATAGTAGTTGGCTAAGACTAGGGCAGGTGTATCCCTGATTGTGGTTGTGGAGGAGAATTCCAGCTTTGGGGAGATGCCCTGCAACCAGAATATTGTCAGAGGTTTTGCTGCTTTAGAGATTCGCATTGAAAGGTTATCCTAATGACGACGGAAAATCAATTGAATTTCCATTTGGAACATTCATGTTCTAAATCAGTGCATCAGATTTTCAACAAATTGTAAAAGACATTCATTATAGCCTCATTAATTATAAATTAGTCTGCATGGAAATGCTAGGTCTGACTGCCTGACGTTCATGGGAAAGTATGATTTAATAGATATCTGGAGGGATAGGAATCCATTGACTAAAAATTTTACATGGCACTCAAATATTTCTCTGATTCACTGCAGATTAGATTTTTTCATAATTTCTTGTCACCTGTCACCAAAGGTCACTTATAGCTGTTTTCAGCCCACTTTTCAAACAGATCATTGTATGGTCACTTTATGCTTTAACCCTGCTGACGAACCATGTGGCAGGTGGTATTGGAAATTTAATAATTCCTATTGGCTGACCCTAGGTATATTGATATGGTCTATACGGTGATTGATAATTATAAACCTGATCCCAATCTCTCTAATCTCGACCCTGCAGATTCTTGGGAAAATTTGAAATTTATGATTCGGTCTCATCAGACCATTCTTTTCAGTAAATGTAAAGCAGCACAGATTCACATCTACTAACATACTCTAATTTCACACATTACTTAAAATTGAAACAGGTATCTTTAATGGAACTGCTCTAAAAATGATTTAAATATTGCTCGCAATAATCTACAATGATCTTTTGTACAAGATCAGAAGAGGGAGAGAGCAATTCAAGATATTTTTTAAATTTAGAAAATGTAATAGGCGGCTGTCTACTATTTATAAAATACAGAATAAGGAAGGACAGATTTTGAATAACAATTTTTTTTTTCTAAGTTGCTTTATAGCTCTTGTTACTTGTAATAACTTTTTTCTTGAGTCTCCCTGTTTTCCACTCTGATGTCGATCTTTCAGTTTGTGACAGTTACCTCACAGTGGATGTAAGACTGCATTGTGACAGTTTGTGACAGTTACCTCACAGTGGATGAATGTAAGGCTGCATTGTTTGCAATGAATAATGGTAAATCCCCAGGCAGTGATGGGTTCTCTGCTGATTTCTATTTAGACATTTTGGCCATCAATCCAAGACTTTGTCCTTAACTGTTTAAACTATGCTTTTGATGTCCAAAAGTATTCGAACTAACAGAGCCGTAGTATCATACATTGTAACACTTATTTTAAAGGAAGATTTAAGGTTCCTTTGTTTTTGAACATTTATTGTCCAATTTCTCTTCTTTATACAGACTATAAGATTGCAGCTATGGCGATAGTGATCGGTGTAAAGTCTAGGGATTGGACAAACACACGATCACGGCTTTTGCGGCGCAATTCACGTTTTTTTTTATTTCAGTGTGTTTTCTGCGATTTTATATTTTTTTATATTTTTCTGACCAAAGTTCCTATACCCACAATGTAGGGTTAAAAAGGAAAATTACCTTTCACTATTCCACACACTGAAGAAATAAGTAGTTCCAATAGGGAGTGCACGGTAGCCCATAATGCCATAATATTACTGTTTAGGGCTAAAATGAGGCCCCCCTTCACATCAAAATACATTAAATTGCACACGACCATGTACCTGCCAATAACGGACGTCCATACCAACTTTGAAACAAATCTGACATACGGTTACTGAATTATTGCAATTTTAAGATGTTTATGTATGACCCCATAACCTCATTAATATTCAAGATATGAGCACCAAAAAAAATAGGGCACACCTTCTTCATATGGTGGATCTATAGTCCAAGTATGGCCTCAATCCAACTTTCCCCTATTTAGATATAGCATACCCAAGCAAGTGTCACAGACACACACATACACATGCCAAGTTGAATGCATAGGTTCCTTTTGCTAAAGCAAGGAACCAAAAACATTATAGTAAAGTCGTTTGCTCTTTCTCAATTGGTTTTCTATTTCAGGTTTTACCTGATCCTCCACATTATTTTATCAACGAAGTTCAGAGTTGTATCTTTGACCTTATTTGGTCAGGAAATCCTGATAGGTTAAAAGGAAAACTATGTACAATTCAATTGAAAATGGGGGGCTGAAGATCACTCATGTGAAGAGTTTCATTTCTGCTTTAAAAATTACATGGGTAAATAGGTACAGAGATGATTTTGATGGCATGTGGAAGATATTTTTTTATTATCATTTGGCTCGTTTCAGAACAAAATTTATATTCAACTGCAATTTCACTCACAGTGATGTTGCATGCATTGCAAATACCTTTATCCGAAATGTTTGTTATGCCTGGAGTTTGCTGAAATTTATTAAGCCAATAAATAACTATAGTAATCAAATCCTATGGAATAATAATTATATTAAGATTGATAACAAGACAGTTTACTATGATAAGCTTTTCAAAGCTGGGGTGATTTATGTTAAAGATATATTAATCGACAATGGAAATCCTATGACTTTTAATTATTTCTGTAATAAGTACAGTATTACAAGATTCTCCTTCACCTCATATTTTGGCCTACTTTCAGCGATTCCTAGGGACTGGAAGTTCAATATTGGGGTTGAAGATAGAGATGAATTAGGGGGTGCAAACCAAAAGATAACTTCACAAGTTGCATACATGAATCTTATTTCAAATATTTTTTGCCACCAATGGCTTACGATCAGTGGAATCAGTCTTTTGATATTACGGCAGACGAATGGAAGTTGATTTTCAAAATTTCTTTTGTTACCCTTTCTGAAACAAAGGTGATATATTTTCAGTTCTGCTTTCTTCATAGAGTGTTAGGAATGAACAAGCTTCTACATTTGATGAAGATGTAATTTTTGTAATATATAGAAGTCAGAAGTTTGGAACATTTATTTTGGAGTTGCCCATTCATGTCAACTTTTCTTCTTGATACTGAGCAGTATCTATTTGGGAGACAATTTATTCTCTCAAAGGAAGATTTCTTTTTTGGGTATAAGTTACTAGCTGACCATCCCATGAATTTTATAATTTTTCATTGTAAATACTATATTTTCAATTGTCAGCTGATAAGCCAGACCATATACATTTTTAAAATAAACTCAAATTTATTTTGAAAGTAGAAAAACACATTTGTTCAAAAAAAATTACACCCCGATCTTGTATCAAAAAGTATGATAAGATCTTTTTATTATCTTTCGTTACGATTTAATTTGGATCAGTGATTATTTTATTGGGATGCTTATTACCTTAAATCAATTCTGTAAATAGTATGCATTGTGAAGTTACAAGATGTTAATAAACGATGAAAAAACAATATTCTGCATGGAAAATTAGAATAACCATTGTTTGACATCACCCAATAACCTATTTAACAATATAACTACAGAAGTGTTCTTGGCAGCAAGTTAGCTACACACCAGCATAGGCTCCTTAGTCTGAAAAACACATTAGTAATTGTGATGTTTTTGGTGTTTCAGTGAACTAATTCATTTATGTGATTACTTTGTTGGTGTAGTATGTGCTTCATATCATAATCATATTGCTAGTAGTAGCATTATCAGCAAGTTTTATTTATTTTATTGAGTACTTACACTAAACCAGGTACTTCTGTGCATGAGGACCTCTTGTTCTGAGTCAGCATAAGTAGGCATCAGACAATTCCCTGGGAAGAGGAATTCTTTGACAGATGAATGATAAAATGAGATGACTTTAGCACCTTCTGACAAATCCTCTTCATCTAGCTGAATTAGCTCTATCAACACTGGCTCCTGTTCTATCAACTGCTCTAGATCCACTAGGTTGGAGCATCCTGGAAAAACCTTAGAGAAAATGAAAATATGAAATGTCAACCACTGTATCAAGTCTGGATCAGCACTATGAACACTGTCTCCTGCTCTGTTCTGCTCCAGTTCCTCTATGCTGGAGCATCCTGGAAAAACCTTATCTGAATCAACAACTATGTAAACTGCATCCAATTGGTTAACAGTATTGTTGGATATTTGCTTTATTTGCAGAATATCTGTATCAGCATTACTTGATCAGTAATATTGGATATCAGTAATATCCAATAATACTCTGGTATTGGCTCAACAATAACTACTACACATGTGTCAACCCTAGATCAGTTCTACCAAAACTGGCTCCTGCTCTAGTATCCACATTAAAGCGCATTCACACCAAAACTGCATGGCACCCACTATGGGGGTACAAAGGGCAAGTGTACAATGGCAAATACTATGGTACTCTGTGCATATAGAACTAAAAACCTTCAGTCAGTCAAGATGGTACATTATGAAAAAGATTCCACAAGCAAGCCACAAACATAAATATTTGCTAGGTACATTCACCCAACACAAACATACCTGTTCAAATTTGAAAGTCTGGTGGTAGAGTAGAGGGAAGACTGGTGGAAGACATAATGAATTCCTTTGAAACCCGAGCAGCACCACTCTGAGGAAGACATCGCCTCTTGGCTTCAGTACCACCCCTGGACATGTCACCTAAACAAAGGAATCATTGATGCTTGAAAGGCAAACTGTGAAGATGTTCTCCTCTTTCTCCAAAATTTTTCAGACATGATAGGAATGACTAATAATGGAGGGTGTGTTACACCAACTACACCCCTGATAACACTGACCATATTAATAATGGTGTGTTACACCCAAAATAACACTGACCATACTAATAAGGGTGTGTTACACCCACCACACCCCTGATAACACTGACCATATTAATAATGGGTGTGTTACACCCCTAATAACACTGACCATACTAATAATGAAGGGTGTGTTACACCAACTACACCCCTGATAACACTGACCATACTAATAAGGGTGTGTTACACCCAAAATAACACTGACCATACTAATAATGGAGGGTGTGTTACACCCACTACACCCCTGATAGCACTGACCATACTAATAATGAAGGGTGTGTTATACCCACTACACACGGCTGATGGCACTGACCATACTAATAATGAAGGGTGTGTTATACCCACTACACACAGCTGATGGCACTGACCATACTAATAATGGAGGGTGTGTTATACCCACTACACACAGCTGATGGCACTGACCATACTAATAATGAAGGGTGTATTATACCCACTACACCCCTGATACCACTGACCATACTAATAATGGAGGGTGTGGTATACCCACCACACCCCTGATAGCACTTACCAATGATGGTAATAATGGAGGGTGTGTTATACCCACTACACACAGCTGATAGCACTGACCATATTAATAATGGAAGGTGTGGTATACCCACTACAGCCCTATGCTAATAGCACTGACCATATTAATAATGGAAGGTGTGTTATACCCACTACACACAGCTGATAGCACTGACCATATTAATAATGGAAGGTGTGTTATACCAATAGCATTGACCATATTCTCAAACACTGGCTGGATGTATTCTTCATCTTTTATTAAATTGCCATCTGGAGTAACCTGATGTGTGTACACATGTGTACAGTATGTGTGTATTTGTAAGTGTATGTGTACTGTATGTGTACTGTATGTGTACTGTATGTGTACTGTATGTGTACTGTATGTGATCATGGTGTCATTGCTTAATTGCTTGTAAACACAACTCTCATAGACAGGATGTTGGATTAATGTCATATTGGCCTAGCTGGTGCATATATACAGTAGAGGTACATGTATCCTGTTTTTGGTTTTCAATATTTTGAATATTAATGAATGGCTGAAATTTACATTTGGTAAAATGTTAAAATTAATGAATCAGACTATATGTTAAATCATTCAAAATAGCCTGAAAACACAGAATCTTAGAAACAATGCTGGATCACGATCATATTGGACTGGCAGACATGCACTATGGATGTTTATACTTATCTAGGTAATGAACATAGTGCGGGGCCACCATCCGGGCTAATAGGCTTCATCAACAAAACTACTTTGGACAAACCAACTCCCCATATCAATGTTGCAGGTTCTGAATGCATTTTGCTACAACATTGAACCTTGTGAAGGGGGTGTGCTGATGGCAAATTTTTAACAATTCTGCTGGTTATTTTGTCCAATCATATGTCAAGGATTGTAGGCTTGTAGCTTAGTTGCTGAACACTACACCACATACAGTTCGTTCCTCTTTCCATAAAACAGTTGCTGCGACTGTAGGATATAGGTCAAAAGTAAGGCCACAAATAAAACATCCCAAATGTACATTTGGAATCTCTATAGATTAAGTGTAATAACAAGGTAATTTTAAATACATATATATATTGAACTTGCCGCCTGTGGCCATCTACATTTTGCAATTTGGTGTTCTCAGCATTTATTGGTTTGCCATATAGCCATATGGGATAAATCTATAGATTCAAAACAAGCCCAATTCACTTTGCATTTTATAGTCACCAGTTGGAGGTTGTTTCACTGTATATGTCAAGAAAACAATTTTTGATCAATGGTCTTTACAATGGGAAAATTTAAACATGTACAGCATTTCTGTTGAATGTCGGAGGTACTACAGTAATCTGGTCAGGTTCAACTATTTTATGGTAAATAAAGAATAACTTAGCTTTAATATAAATTTCTTTTTAAGCTTTTCATTTGTTTCTTCCTTAATTGCCTCTGGAATAAATTTATACCTCTATATACTACCATGCAGTGTTCTCCGCTTATCATTTTTTTGTCCGGGTGCTGTGGTCATTACTATCTAAGCGGAGTTCCACCACCGGTTGGCGCGTAGCGTACAAGAACATTTTTAGCCAAAAATGTCTCCCAGATTGCAGGAAATGAAACTTTTCAGGCATTTATAAGTTGCATAAATTTTGTTATTTTGAGATTTCATGTTTCACAAGTTTACACTTTTTACAA
>JAODFY010280385.1:0-14295 GCA_027580055.1 Paracaudina chilensis | reverse complement strand
GACCACAAAAAGTGTTGGCTATAGTGTTGGTTAATAATCGGTACATGTGGGCCCACCATTATTTAGACCATTTGGGCTCAAACTTGCTGTGATAATGTTATGTATATAAACATTATCATATACCCCTAAGCAATGAACAATAGGGCCCTTGTTAATTCGATGCATTGTTGCAGCTGAGGAGAATTCCTCAGATTGTATTTAATTTAAGGCCCTGCGAATTTGCCTATATAGTTGACATGCTGGCTGAAAACCACTCACACTCACAGTATGCAGCCTTGCACTTTGAATCCACTACTATAGTCAATATTATTCATGTGTCATATATCGTAGTGATGTAGTTTCAATATTTTTAATTAAAGGTAGACAACTGTAAGCCTGGTCTTGAGTTTTCACTTTCCGCCGAGTTCGTTCTCGTCGAACCACATTACACTTTATATTGATAAAAAATTAAATTTCTTCCTGTCAGTAAATCCATCACTCCGGAGATATTATTGTAAACAACTGGTAACGATAACACAGGTTAGGGTTACTTACGGTGATTGTTCAGAAAATTTATGGCAAACCACATCGATCAATTTGACCGTAAATTTGGTGAAAACCATTTTCCTTAGAGGATATTAACCAAAAAAAATCTATGAATCACTGGTGGCTAATGACATAGTTACGTCAATGTAATTACTCTCGCCTTAAGATGAATTTCACTATCATTGCTTTTATGGTGGAAAAACTCTCAATGAATTTCCCATATTATTAGAATACTACAATTGGAACTATGTTGCAATCAATGTCGTTTCAATTTTTCCTGAAAACGTTCATTGGAGTTACAGTAACTAATCGCATAATTTTTAACACCTCGCGCACATAACAAGTTTCTATGTTATTGGACATAGACACTGTGATTACCATAGTGTTAAATATTGTAATGACATTGAGACATTGCGATTACCATAAGTGTAAATATTTTAATGACAAGTTGAGACATTGCGATTAGCAAATGTTAACTATTTTGATGACATTGAGATATTGCGAATACCATAAGTGTAAAATATTTTGATGACATTGAGACATTGCGATTACCATAAGTGTTAAATATTTTAATGACATTGAGACATTGCGATTTCCACAGTGACAACTTTTTTGATGACATTGAGACATTGCGATTACCATAAGTGTTAAATATTTTAATGGCATTGAGACAATGCGGTTACCATATTGTAACAAATTTTGAGGACATTGAGACATTGCGATTACCATAAGTGTTAAATATTTAGATGAGATTGAAACATTTCGATTACCAAAGTGACAACTATTTTGATGACATTGAGACATTGTGATTACCATAGTGTTAAATATTTTGATGACATTGAGACATTGCGATTTCCATAATTGTTAAATATTTAGATGACATTGAGACATTGCGGTTACCATAGTGTTAAATATTTTAATGACATTGAGACATTGCGATTTCCAAAGTGTTAAATATTTAGATGACATTGAGACTCCACTCAATGGCGAAGATCCCATTACATTAGCACAAGTTCACAATTTCAATGCTATGAAAAATGTGTGTATATGATCTTGTAATTTTGACGTAATTTAATGATAAATAAGGAGGACAAAATTATGACCTAAACCATTGACAGTAACAGTGCATTAGCTGATTGGACACGTGGATCGTATACATTGGGCATGCACAGACATAAACATCACATGAAACAGTGAAGATTTCTGAGGAGAGGGTTAATATGCTGAGGGGAGGGGGTAATTTATTCGAGTTTGCGGTGATTTTCAAACAGGGAAAAGACGACGAAGAAATTATATGCCTAAACCGATAATTGTCGCTGGGGTAATTAATGACGTTCACTTTTAAATAACAGAAAAACTTACATTTTTAAAAGGCCTATACTTAAACGTTTATAAACCTACATAGGATTCACAGCTTAATTACAAAAAATCGATTATTTTCATCTTTGCCAAATTTAAAAATTTGTGCATGTTATTTTAAACAATGCTGCCCCCATACTTATATGTGAATTACTCACTGCCCCGACCCCTACCACAGTACTTATAAAACGAAACAAAGAATAATACACAAAAAGGTTTATTTACGAATTGTAATATACGGAGCTCTCAAAGTGCCAAACGGGATTTCATGATGACGAGATAATATCGCCATGTCAACATCCTACCGAAAGAAGTCGACATAGCAAAATAAATTATCTCGACAAGTCAATTCCTTTCCATATTATGTCGGCATGGCGAGATAATTTATCTTGACAAGTCGACTTCTTTCAATATTATGTCGACATGGCGAGATAATTTATCTTGGCAAGTCGACTCCTTTCCATATTATGTCGACATGGCGAGATAATTTGTCTCGACAAGTTGACTTGTTAAGCATTATGTCGTCATTGTGATATAATTTATCTTGGCAAGTCGACTTCTTTCAATAAGATGTTGACATGGCGAGATATCTTGACATCATGACATCTCGTTTGGCACTTTGAGAGCTTCGTAGTAATACCACTTTATAATTTATCTTTCGATCAGTTGTTGAAGAGAAAGGACAAACTCTTTTAGATGTCCGATGCGCACCGTTTTGCAAAGTGGTTTGTCTGTCAACCATTGTTACACTACGACGCAACAATGCTCGGGGAAAAGGGTCTGATGCCAGAATAGTAACTAAAAATAACAAAATATTTCAAGAAAATTTAAGAAGTACAATCACCGTAAATATAAATGAAAACGAAACTCAAACTAAACAAAAACATATACTTCAATCTAACCAAAAACATATCCTTTAAATCGTATAGACCCCTACAATCAACCATAAGCAATCAATCATAATCAATCTTGGTTCGGGTCAGCTGGTTTACATCTTATTTTTACAATTTTCAAAGAATTTATTTTCCTAACGTCAGTATATACAGTTATCTGTTCCCAAATTGGATTTTACGAGCATCTGCCTATAAAGTACCCCAACAAGCTTTTCATTATCTCCCATAACCTAAACACTGAATTTATGATATCTTTCCTAGAATTAACTGTTATAAATATTAACCCCGCGACTATTTTAGAATCAATTAACTATATATCCGACTCCCTGCACGTGTTCAGGTTGGGCCGCTATTGACGTCAACACCGTCACAACGACGTCACTTTCTCGCGTTTTTAGAAATCGAGGTCAACTCCTATATCCGTGGACATCGATGCTAACGCACGATCTCGTATGAGACCGCGATTGCAGATTGGGATTAACAGAAAAGCTTATGTAACAATATTCGTGTATTTTCCCTGTTGTCATTGAATCAAAGTCAAAGGTGGGGTTGCAAGTAGAAAAACCTACCAAAAAGTCAGATTTTCAATTGGCTCAGTTGAACACTTTTGAAACTATGAATGAACACATCAATACTTCAAATGCAACACCTCAATGAGCAAGTTTACTAGCATGTTCATTAAAATTAGGAATCTGTGAGTTCTCGGTGTCACCGGAAACTCATATGAAATCGCGACGTGCAACCCCAACTTTAACATGGGTTTTCATGATATAGCAAACCGTATTTGTACTCGTATTCTACATAACCCAAAAGTATATATGTATATATTTAAAGCATTGATCCATTCATAAATACCTAATACATTATTATACCTAATTTAGCTAATTTAACATAGGAGTACAAATTTATCAGCAAAATATTCCGTCGTCCATGAATAAAGCAAAAGTACATATTGAGTTCAGTAACAGGAAGTCAAAGGTAAGTATACGAATAAAATACGATTAAGATATACATCAGCCGATCTTAGGCGATTAGCTAATTGTTGATAGTTGTTGAAGCCCGTCAAAATGTAAATTTTGACGCGTTGAAGCATCTCGTCAAATTTCAGATATTTGTCATTTTGGCAAAACGAACATTTTCAAACTTTTGATGAGTTGATTTCACATTCATCATCATGTATCCTCTACGCTTCATATGGAAGAAAGGTAAAATTGGGACTTACATATAACAATGTTATGCTGATGTGTTATGCATATTTACATGATTGCACGTTATTGGTATCCTAATGCGTCAAAACAATGCTGCTTTGTTCATGACAAACGGTATTTGTATATGATATATACAGGCCCATCATCATTAGATGATAATGTATGCGTCATACATGACATCATGAGATGTTTAGTATATTGGTCTACTTCTCTTTATTTATTGTCACTGGAACTTTTAAACATTAACTATATTGTCATGCCGTTAAACCTTTTCATTCCGAAACTCTTTATACCGACGGGAAAGAGGACATACTGATGGGGTTACACCTCATTCACCTTTAAGACATGATAGCTGTAATCTGACTGGCTTAACGAGAAACACCCTACATCGACGAGAAAAAAGATATACTGACGGGGTTACGGGTCATTCAACTTTAAGACATGATAGCTGCTGTCTAAAAGGCTAAACACGCCGATGACGTAAAGACAGCACTCTAACTCGTCGGGATCAATACGTATTATTACCGGTGATCACCTCTTATACTTATTGTATTGTATGCGCTCACGTTAGGATCGATGTAAGTGTACCTGAGCAAGAGTGCAATACACGAAGATAAAGATTTCATTGCTACACCGTGGTTCAATTTTGATATTCTGATGAGCGTTTACATATAATCACCACTCTAACATAACGAACCCCATCAACTCAATCAAATGTACTTATTGAAAACCAAGTCATTTGTATCATTGATGTTAGAAAAGTGCTATCATGTCTTAAAGTTGAATGACTTGCAACCTCATCACTACGTTTAATTAAATGCTAAAAAAAATCATATAAAGGCTAAACATGTTTAGAGTATAAACGTTTTTCCAAAGTGGGGGCGAATTTAAAGTGCTCAATTTCTAAACACGAGTTTACCTTTCTTGCGTATGGAAGAGCAGATGGGACATCAACTCGTCAAAATGAATGAAAATTTATGTTTTGTCCAGATCAATAACTCATCAAAATGTCAAATATCGCAAAATTTGACGAGATTCAAAAAAGCGTAAAAATGACAAATATCTGAAAATTTACGTTTTCATGAAATCGAAAAAATCTTAGGGTTTGATGAGATTTTGGGGTCGTTCTGACGACTTATTTTGTATCTTTCAAACGCCAATTTTCAGATTTTTCTCATTTTGTCGATTTGTTGCATCTCGTCAAAACGTTAGTTTCAGATTTTTATAATTTTGTCCAGTTGTAGCTTCTCTTCAGTTTTCAGATTTTTAACATTCTGAGGAGTTGTAGAACTTGACAAAACATTTCAGAGGAGTTGGTTTCACATTCATCACCCCTTCAGGTTACGTATCCAGGGGGCACAAGCTTATATCATGTGGCATCTGCCAACATATAGTAAATTAATCAGTTTAGTACGAATAATTAAATTTGATATTCAACGCGTGGAAATGTAATAAAGCAAATGTGAGTAAGATTGCCTATAAATACATATATTGCAGTAGTGGTTTGTTTAAAGGAGGGGTGTTTTGTTGCCATGTTTATAGTGATTGTTTTGGTATCGACCGATATTTGCCTTAACTGCAGAATATCGGCATTGGCAAAGAGCTTCCGCCGATAACGTTTATTTACGCCAAATATGAACACCTGACGTATTTCGTATGCGTGAGCCTGGTCCTCACCAAGATCAATTTAAGAACTTACGCTGATCCCCGATAGTCCACTTAAGAAAAGGTTAAACATTTTAGGCTGGCGACAAACAGGCGTGACAGGATTGCTCGCGGGAACGCGTTATTAAGATTATGAACATCAATAATATGCGCGCATTTGACCTACTATCATAGTGCCATGTCTTATCTGTCTGTACTTCGGGGGAAGACGAGTTTCTTGTCAACAAGATCCTGAGGAACTTTGGAGGTAACATTTATTTTTAAAGGTTGCACGGATTCCGCTAATAATCGTATTCAAATTACATTACATATACTGTCATGAGTATACATTTACATGTCATTTGTGTCCCACGTGGTTGTAGACGTGTCCTAAGTGGGTGTAGACGTGTCCTAGGTGGGTGTAGACGTGTCCTAAGTGGGTGTCCAAAAATTAGTGTAGCAGGGGTACTCCAGTGGAACAATGTGGGGCTTCACGGTAATTTCTGAGAAACTGGTGTAATTCCTGTTTCCACGACTTGTTCTCAGTGTGTGCGGACATCATGACTGGGAGACGCAGATCATAACCACTTTGCCATAGTCTGGCCAGGACTCGAAACCTCTGGATTACGAGACCAAAGTCCTAACCACTTGGCCACCACGCTTATTATTTGTTATTACATATATTGCGGGACTACTATGCGCATACTACGAAGAAGTACGCCATGAACATGAGGAAAACTGAGCTCATGTCTTACTTTGTGCGCAGTGTTTTCAGCATTAGTGCCTTTTGTATTTTTAATTACTTTATGCCAGTTGCCACCATTCATTGCTTGCATACAATAGTGAATTGCTGCATCGCTTTAAGTAGCATTCTTCGGATCAGCAATTTGGACAGTTTTCGGAGTTGCATGATTAGTAACAAAGTTAATGTACGTTAATGTACTATGCATTTTCTTCCTTTGCAGAAGGATTAGTAGCTGGGTTATGCTTGCCTGACTGATAGATGGTCTCAAAAGTGTATTCCTGTTGAGAAGCCATCTTTCTATTCTAGTTGGTGGTTGATGGGTTGTTGAACAAGGAGTTTGCTATCTGTGATCACAGTAAATGGTTTACCAAACAGATACAAATGATAGTGAAAGATTCCCCAAGTTACACCCAATGCCTCCCTCAGTGAGCGACTTGCAACAGCTACAACATAAATGTTACTCTCCACCGCCGATGACGCTGTGTTTGCGCGGGAACAGATTTATGCCCATGGAGAATACACTGTACATCCTTTAGCTTGCCCATGCCTTGAAATTGATCGCTAAACTGTTTAACAATGAAATCTGTACTTGTACCATCTGTATCAATTTGCTTGACAAGGACTACTAGACCTAGTCCACAGGCAGTGTTATAGTTAAGAGGTTGTCACCTGGGGTGTGTGTCACAAATACTGTTCCAACAGTGATGCGAGCTTTGAACTCAAATTTAGCTGTGAATTTGCCAATGACGCACAATGTCGTATCATTCCCATAGCCAAAGAGTTTTGATTTGGATTGTTTCTTTAGAGCTGATTTACAAGGTGTTCATATGTGTCTTTAGTGATAAATTTGCGGAAACGGTGCTCGTGGCGGGTAGACATAGTCACGTCACGATGTAAACACACGTGAACTTTAGCATTTCGATGAAAAAGTGTTCAATTTAAACAGCGATTTCGAATAAAAACATATATAACATGTCGAGTAATAGTTGATTATATGTCATAACTGTAAAATGTTCACGGATGGGTTTAGAATTATGCCGATCGTCGCCAATATAATATAGTTAGACAGACACATGGATTGGATGTTACGGTCCATTTGTATTCTCATTTATTCTTCTATGACCAGTCGTAACATAAAGAGCATCAATTGCAGTATGATTGATAATGTTAATGGATACCACAGCTTGTGCCCCAGTGTCCCCTCCCCCGGTTTATACACCCATATATTATAAAAAGACATCACCAAACCTCTGTTGCAATAACACACCGAAATTCCATATTAGTCATCTAACCAGTCCTTTCATAAAGAGCAGCAATTGCAGTATGATTGATAATGGTAATGGATACCACAGCTTGTGCCCCAGTGTCCCCTCCCCCGGTTTATACACCCATATATTATTTTTAAAAAAAGACATCACCAAACCTCTTTTGCAATAACACACCGAAATTCCATACTAGTCAACAAGGCCGCGATATCCAAAGAGCCATTTACATCACAATCTCAGGTTATCATTTTCAGATATAATATATGTACGAGCAGGCTATAGAGGCAACATTCGAATGGACTTAATAAAAATGTACTTCTTGGCAAGAAAAGAATGAATTTAACTCATAACGTGCCTGCATAATCTTAAAAATAAAACTTGATTCAAGACATTGGTTTATGGTTTTCTTGTTTTATTAGAATAATAATAAATGCTGACTTTGACCAAAGTGTATTAATTTACTGTCATCTCTGTGTATTGTTTTACGTAAGATACCGGTAATAAAAACAGGCGTTGATTGGATAGTAATTTCCCTTCGGAGTCGCTATATGTTATGAGGAATCGAGAAGTAAAAGTCCCTTATAAATGATCGATCAGTCGATAGTGTGAATTTAATTTACTCGACGTAATAAAAGACCCCGCAAGAGGATTTTTAGAATAAATTGAGGCTTAAATAAGTCGATCGTTTCTATAAAATGTTTTTCTTATTGTTTATTGCTTATTCTTTGTCAAGCCCCGCGATTTTCACGACCCAGAGATTAAATGACTTTGATGTCTGGGCGAGTAGACATTCCTGTGTAAAGGTCTTAAGCAAAAAAACTCAGTCGGTAGTGCACTACCGACTGAGTTAACCAAACAATAGTGGTCGCCAAACCGATTTAACGCTGTGTTAGGAGTATGAAGTATTCTAACTGAGCTAACCGAACACTAGTTAACTTTCTTACATGTTTGTGAATTACCCTCACGCTAACAAATATTTATGACCCCGCCATAAATGTAATAATGATTCGACCATTGATCAGAATGGCTAATGAGCACATGGGGCCCAAGAAGACTACTGTGAACCAAGGTGGACCAAGGTTATTGGGTCCCATATGCTCCTCGGCCACATATTTGATCTAATGATTATTACATTTATGGTTAATTTTTATTACATTTATGGTTAATTTGTATTACATTAATGGTGGGATCAGATTATTTCATTTATGGTAGATTTTATGGCATTTATGGTGGGTATTACATTTATAGTAGATTTTTATGACATTTATGGTGGGTTTTACATTTATAGTAATTTTTTATGGCATTTATGGTGGGTATTACATTTATGGTATATTTTTATTACAGTTATGGTCTTTATTACCTATATAGGTGATAAAGGCACCTTGTTCTACCGAGTTAGCTAACAGACTGATGATGTGTCTATATTCTAACGTTCTTCAACTTTTTGAAAATATGAACAAGGTCCAAGACTATGATTAAAAGACTAATGCTCTAAAGCGACGGTCGACAACCAATGGGTCACGACCCAAAGTTTGACTGAATTACACACGTTCAAATCATATCACATTTTCATGCGATAAGTAAGGGAGTGGTAGGGCCTGTAGGTGCTTTGGATTTTCATTGGGTCATGGTTACAAATTATTGCCTGAGTGAACCGGATATTCTTGACTAGAAGTCTCGAACCAAAGATCCAATGATGCATGTTATCAGCACGGTACCACGCTTCCAACTGATTAACTACTTAGTGGTGCCGATCAGCACTTCATACTTGGTTGTGTGACATTCCCACATTCGTTAACTTCAAAATTACAAATTATGTCGAACATGGTACACGTAATCATTATGGGAATTGTTGTGTCATATTAGGCAGACTATACATATAGTCTGTCTAATATGACACCTTGCCAAAAAAACAATATCACTGCATGAAGAAAACTATATATTTAAACTGCTACAACCACACTCGATTATAGAAATTTAAAACTATTCGTACAATTCGAGATTTTGAAACATAATATGCCTATTCAATAGCCTATTCTTGTCACAACAGATTACGGTATATATACACAAAGCTGTACAAAGTTGACAATCTAAGGTGCAACGGATCATATCATCTACCTTTCGCTATAAATCACTTTAAAAGGAAGACCCCGTTTCGGCGTCGAAAGCAAAACGCAATATTTTGTAAACGCAATATTTCCGCGCATGCATTAGCGCATCACCATACAGTAAAATGTGATACGATGCGGAATCCCACGTTACTAGCACATTGTTTGACTCTACGTGGTCGCGCAATACACAGGTTACTAGCACACTCTTTGGATCTACGTGATCGCGCAATACACAGGTTATTAGCACAGTTTGGCACTACGTGATCGCGCAATACACAGGTTACTAGCACAGTTTGGCACTACGTGATCGCGCAATACACAGGTTAAGTTTTTGTTTGTTTTTTTCAATATATGACGACGACGCTGCTTCCAATATATTTGAAGCGACATATCTTCTTTAAATATGGCTGCTTAAGACATATATTTTATTTTCAATCGTTCTCGAAAGTAACAAGGTGTTCGTGTTTTGCGACACGGGCGTTATTCGTAAGCGATTACGGTCGTTTTACTGTATCGTCCTGGCGCCTTCGCTTCCTGTCTGCCTGTTATTCATGAAATGTGATCAGAAAAGTGAAACGATGCAATTTTCTATCTCAGTTATGTAGTTTCATTTTTATGAAGATTATATCAATCTTGGGTGTCTGTGTCCTTACCAATCTCGTGCATACCGGACAAAATTTCAATGAAAACATCTTTGATTTTTGGGCAATAGCATGAAATCTAAAACCAATCGTGTTAAGCAGTAAGAAAACGAAGGTTAAGAGTAAATTTAAATATCAATTTACTCATCTACAAAATCCATCTTGTCAAATAAAACTAAAAGATATATACGTAGAGCACCAGCAGATAACTTTTCAGATATCTCTGTATATGTAACCCGATCCTTAAACGTTTCTTTACTTGCTGTTTTCGATGTTTTCGTATCAAAATTGTTATCAAAATTGTCACATCTCGCTATACCCACAAAGACACAATGAAGAAGCAGTCATGCTTGTTTAATGTATGCTTATTAATGTCGCTAGTATTTTTCAACAAAATATGTTGGCTACCCTTGCGACGTGCGCACGGCTCTGGTGGTCGCCAGGTCAGGCCAAGGTGAAATATTGGGTCCCCAGACAAAAAAAAAATACCAGGGATTTACATACACAGCGCTGTAATTGGGTTGACAGAAGAAATACTTTAATGTAACGTTAATATATAACGCAAGAAAATGTGGGGTACCATATATTGTGATGCTGTACCTTGTGTATACTATAAGCTCTCATCCCGTCAATGCTTGAAGTTTCCATAAGCGTAAGAAGCTAAACATATAAAACATTAAATTAAACGAAATTAATGTGAGTAAATGGCAAACGAGGACATACCGGTAGTGAATATAAAAATTATATATATTTTTGGCAAGATGACCGAATACATATAGTCTGTCTATACGCTCAAAATCCCAACATTTTTTATCCGGAAATTAACCTCCAAATTATTCAGATTGAGTTTCAGTTGTCACCGAGTGGTTATTAGTTCAGTTGAAGATATTTCGTGTTATATCCATGACATCATAAAAAATAAATGCTCAATGAATACCATATGGCACTCATTTTTGTCCAATGGATGTGATTTACCCAAACAAAAATTATATAATTATTATATCATAAAATTTATGTTTCCAATAAAAAAAATACAGCAGTGCATTACCGGTCACAACAACATGCTGGCATTACTTGCAAAAAAATCTGAGAAAATCGAGGAGGAAAAAGTTACACTCAATGGTCCCATTACAATAACATTTGTTTGGTTTTTGAGATGATTTTTTAAATCCCTTTAAATTTTAATTAAGCATCTGGTCAAATTTGTTATGTCAAAGATAATATATTTCAAGAAAAATCATTAATTCAATTATCACGACATATGTATCAACGTTTCTTGAAAGTCCAGCCCGCACGCAGTTCACTTGTTTGCAGGGTGCATACAAGTATTACCGGTCACACCAACATGCTGGTACCACTTGAAACTTGAACTTGAAACTTGAAGACCGACGCATACGGCTAAAATATTACTCTTGTGAAAAAAAATACACTGGTGAAAGTCCCATTACAATAGCATTTTTTGGTAATGATTTTTTTTAATTAAACATCTGGCCACATTGTTTTACTATCTGCTCAATTTGTTATTCATAATATTTTTCACGCTTTTTCATACCAAATTAAATGGTTTGCCACATATTTTTGTAGGAAAAACGTTGCTCAAAGATTATATTTTTATAGATAGTATATTTCAAGAATCATCATTAATTAATTAGACTACCGTGATTAAACACAGATACCTTTATAATAATTAAATGCTTCTGGATGCCATGTCCCAGTTAATTAGTTAATTGAAAATGCGAACTGAACTAAAAAGTCGACATTTAAACAACCAAAATTGTTATTACAGTGGGACTTTCACCACTGATTCTAGTTTCCCTCCTCGCTTTTCTCAGAAAGTTAAATTTTTAACTGGATTATGTTAAGCAACACGAGGCGGAAGGAGTGTTTACACGTCCACCTGCCCAATGTTATTAACCCTATTGCAGGCATGAAATAAGATGAAAATAACACTTTAAAAGTATCAGAGATACCGATTTTGACTGGAACAATACTCTGATAAGAGGTTGCGACGTTGATTGTTTTAGTTTAGTGATAAGTATCGATGATTTACACGATTAACTTGAAGCCGACACTCGTTTATCCTCCCGACAAATGGCGAAGCCAGCAGGGGCAGGGCAGATCCCCCATGTACGACGAAAGATAAAAACGCCCAGAATGGGGGGTCAGCAGGAAATGGTTGTAAGACTAATGTCACTAATTTAAGCCATTTCATGCTGACCATTTCATGCCAGTGTTGGGTAGGCATTAAATTATTGAAATGAATAAAAGATAAAAATGAAAATGTATGCATAACATACTCCTTGGAGAATGTAAAATTTAAATTCAAATGTAATTGCGTTTAAAATGTCTCTTTAGAATAATTTTACTTGAGAAGTTGAAATTCAGGAAATTCAGGAAAAGTTTTGGACAAATTGACCGCTGATGATGTTTGACCTAATTCCCTGTGCCGAACTTTACAGTAATGACTGTGACCAAATTTGCTCCAGTTAAGACAAATGCTTTAACAGTATTTTAGGTTTAAGGTGAATTTACATTTTATCCCCAGATAAAATGTAAATTTCAATCTCCAATATTTTCAACATATTATATATAATATAATATTTCCAACAGTTAGGACATGCACACAGACGCATGCATACACATACACACACGTTTGCATGACATTCAGCCTGATGACCTCATTGAAATTTCCTTTAACCTAACCTAATAGACCCTATACTTGACAATACCCTAACCATTGTTTGAACACCCGAAAACATACCGTTTCCATTATTGAATTCCTTCCCGAGGACCTGAAATTCCTTTGTCTGTGTCCTCAGACTGAATACCCTGCTAATGCACACACATACACAAACCTGACTGCATAGATTTCTCTAGCAAGGAATCAATAAGAAGACAAGATATTACTTTTTATTTCAATGTATTTGAAGGTCTTGCTTAGTTGTGGAAAGATTAAATATAATCATTACTTTTCTCTGCGCATTGCTACTAGTGGTACAGTAAAATATAAATAGTACCTTTCGCTGCACTATTAGTAGTATTAAATACAAACTTGCTACCGGTACTAGTGGAATGGTTAAATATAAACAGCACCTTTCCCTGTGCTATTAGTAGTAAAACTTGCTACGAGTGGAACGGTTAAAGGTGGGGTTGCAAGTAGCGAATCTGGCAACACCAAGAACTCACAGATTCCTAATTTAATGAACGTGTTAGTAAACTTTTTCAATGAGGACACTGCACATTAAAGTAAACATTAATATATTTTTTAGAGTATGATCTTTCCGATTGTGACATTATTTTTTAGTTTTTTCAAGCAGTGTTATTGATATAAGCAAACATTTTACATTCAACCTAAAATTTGGTTCACAGCATGTTTACCTACAAGATATATGACGACATAGTGATGCTGTTTGTGCAAATACATTATCACACAACATTCTAACTTTCGGCCATATTGTTTTAACAAGAGGGTTTCCCTATGTTCACAAATGGTGGTGCCTTCACGAATTTGAAAAACTTCTGTTCTTGATAATACATGTACTGTACATGTTAAACAGACAAGCCTACAGTTTGCAACCCTACCTTTAAATATAAATTCCTGTGTGCTATTGCTACTAGTAGAACAGTTGAATATAAACAATATATTTCTCTTAGACTATGGGCTGAAGGTCAAAAAAGCCTCTAGATTTTAAGTTTTGTGGTCCATATTTAGGTATAAGGTGAAACCTTCATAAACTGATAGGTGAAAGTGTTTGAAACTGAAAAAAATAATGTTTACATGTTTTGTCATCTAAATGTTGAAAAAATGTGTTGCCATGGCAACCGTAAAAGCAGCATAGGTATTTAACACTGTAACAAGCATAACTCCAGTTAGGGAACTGATAAAGGAATGAAAGTTGGTAGA
>JAODFY010280275.1:0-14308 GCA_027580055.1 Paracaudina chilensis | reverse complement strand
ATGGCCAACATATATACCAAGTATGATGTCATTCCACCTTCTCCTTCTTGAGATATCATGTTTACAAGCTCAAGTGTTACACACACACACATACACACACGCATACACACACATGCCAACTTGACTGCATAGGTTCCGATGCTGACTTCGGCATTGGTACCAAAAATATATATAAGTATTATAATGAGTTTTCGCCTCAAGTGAAACAATAACTTTGCAAATGTTGCCAGATGCTTTATTAAAATACTTAATTCAAAAATCAAATTCAAAAATTCAAATTCAAATATCAAATTCAAAAATCAATATCGCAAAAATTACTAACAAGTCTTTTAAGTCTTTTATATTATGTTCATGCAGAGCTCTGCAACATTTGATTCCATTTGGATGTTGTTTTGGCCGTACAAAAGAGAAGCCCAAATGTAATCATTTCAAAACTTGCCCAAGGAAATTACCGTCACCTGCAAAACAGATCACTTCCTAATTTCTACTGTACAATTAATAGGCCTGCTTTATATCATTCTGTACAGGTTTTGTGCACTACCAAGCATGGGTTAAATGACACATCTGCCTATTTCAGATGTCCCAAGGGCAACACCATTCCTTTGTTGGGGGTGTGGGGAGGGGGAGTGCTGAAATCACAGCAATCACCCGATTCACCCAATCAATGTTGTTGTATCTTCTTGGCACACCCAGGACGGGGCTGCGATTTTCTAATACCCCCAAAATGCTTCAAGGCAAGGCACGCGGTAAGGCGGGTCTAAGTCAAATGCCAAGCCAGGAGGGGGACGGGACATCAAGCTGTTCATGAGAATTAAGCATTTGTTTTAGCATGGAGCATGCCAAAAAAAGATTGTGCCCATACAACACTGGTGGGTGTTTCCCCCACCCACCTGAAAATCTCTTACAGTATGTCACACACAAAGCGCACAGAATTTGTACCCGCCTGCCACAAGCTGATAATAACATTGCTACAGTGTAAACTTGCAAATGGAGCAAGCAACATTTTTACCAACATGGACAGTGTTTCTAACCACTGCAGTACCTGGATACGCCAACGAGCACACAAACGGCAGTCCTTTGGAATTATTTTGCCAAGATCTGAAATTCCACACTTCTGGCTGCCGATGGGTCAATTGCTCTAAAACACACTAGTTAGATTAATACTTTGTATCATAGACTAGCACTGATCCATAGAAAACCACTAAATTTTTTTTTTTTTAAATCCAAAATGCTAAAATCCATTTAATGTGAACAATTTTGGATATTTTAAACAACCAAGATTTGTTTTAAAAAAACAACTAACCAAATTATATCACATAGACAAGTGAACTTCAAAATATAAAGAAATATATATATACAACTTTTATCATCACAGAATGATAAGGTATGAGAGCTCATGCATACATGGGCATGCTTTTACAAGTATGTGCATGTAAACTCCAAACATCAGTAATAATATTGCAACATTGTCCCCCCCCCCCCAAAAAAAAACAGCTGCTGTAGGGCATATTCCTTGTTAGGAACGTGTTGAAGTTGAAATGAATGTTACTCCATCAGGAAAATTTTTCCATGTGTGGAAAGAGAGGAAAATATAGACGGAGGAGACACAGACGCCGTGGGCACCGTCTGTGAGCTAGTATATATTTATATAAAATTATATACAGTATATATATTCACAAAATAAGTATATGCTGTAAAATTTATACATTAAGATAACTAAGCTATGTTGTCACTTTTAACTCATGCAGTATCATACTAAAGATGAAGGGCATTAATTTGGTGCCATGGGCTACCCCAAACCCTCCTTCATAAATTATCATTTTTTGTCAGGGAAGGGGTTGGGGAGAATACATCAAACTTTCAAAGCACCATGTCAAATCACATTGTGTCATTGATCAGTTATTCCACTTCCCCAAATTAATTTTACGCGCTGTTCCTTACTTTGTGTGTGAAAATTGAAGCTGAAAGCTTTATAAATATCTAGCCGGTTAATTTTGTGAAGCTTGTAAATAGGGGGCATTTAAGTGGTAACAAGGGAGGGTGGGAACCATGAATGCCATTCTCAAATTCTCACCTTTCTGACCATGTTGGTTGTCAGCATCAGGACGTCCGTCCCCTCGTGGAAGCACTGGGAAGCCGCCAGGTAGCCGATCCTCTTGAAGGTGAACTTTGAGGAGCTCATTACCTCGATGATGTTGAAGGCCGCCCAGCTGATGTCATAGCCGATCATTTGCAGCTGGAATGTCGAAAAAACAAAATTTCAATATTATAGTTAAGAATGAATCATTCATTGTTGAAGTAGCCATGACAATGCACACACACACACAAAAAATATATTACTGTTAAGTGACAGCAAAATAAAAAAAAAAGTCAACCAACTCAAGTCAACCATTTTCTTCCATTGCTGACATTTAGGCCCTATTTAAATTGTTGCAGACAATTCCTCAAAATTGTAAAGAAAAGTTGATTGCACAATGAAGTCAGATGTCCGTCCCGGTCAAACATTCACAAAAACTTGGCAGCTGTGCTAAAACGTACACTAGCAGCAGATGTCCTATTGGTACAGTGCGGTTTCAAATAATTCATGAGCTAGATCCAACTTGGGTAGATAGGGATAATTAAATGGTGGATAAAAGGTGTTGATTGGCATGTGTCTACATTACTGTATACAAACAAGCCTGATCATGAGTGCAATGGATGATGGGTAATCAAGTAGGATACACACGTGGCCTACATACAATAATTACACACTAAAATGTGACTGTATATTGTAGGATACGTCATGATTGGTAAAAGATTATGGCATCAGAATCATTTCACATAATTTATATACTGTACATGCTTTTATTTTTTTTTGTTTAATAGCAATTTTATGACAATTTAAGCACTGAGCACTTCTTCTACTCAATCACAGCAATATAGCGGATTTGAGCATGCCTTAATGGAACCATGACCTGCAGGCTCATGATTTTTTTTTTTTTAGATGGATAAATCAATGAGTGATAATAGCCTGGACAGTTGCATTTGAAATTTGCAATTAATTGATTCAAATTGCACGCTCCTGTAAATTTGATGATATTTTTCTGACATTTGATGTAAAACCTACCTGGCAATATTATTCAGTGGGTCCATTATTTCTTAGACTTTACTGTAATGTTATATGCCAATGTATAGAAAGTAACCTTCTAAAGAGCATGTTTGGATTTGGGTAGCAAATTCGTAAAACCCTACTGTATACATATGTACAGTAAATAGGGGGATACCACAGGTACCCAGATAACCAATGAAAACAATAATATCTAGGTCATACTTCAGCAGAATACTACAATTTATATACATTTTCTGAGCATGTTTCGATTTGGGTACCTAGCAAATTTGCAAAACCTACATGTACAGCAGTCAGGGGTGACACAATTACCTACAATCCTCAACAAAAATACATTGGACAAACCCCGCTCCCCGGATCAATGTTGCCGGTTTTTAACACATTTTGGTACAACATTGAATCGGGGATGGGGGGCGCGCTGATGGCAAAATTTCAAAAAGTCCGCTGGCTAATGACTATTTTGTCCAATCATTTTTGTCGAGGATTGTAGATACCCAATGCAAACAATACAACAGGCCACACTTCAACAGAATATAGGCCTACAACTTCAATTTACCTTTTCTGAGCATGTTTGGATTTGGGTAGCAACTTTGGAAACCTTATAGTAACTCATCAGGGGGGGGTACCACAGACCTGTACAGTACCCAGATACCCAATGCATACAATAATATCTAGGCCATACATACAGAATATAAAACTTCAATTTACATTTTCTGAGCATGTTTGGATTTGAGTAGCAAATCCCTACAGTAATTAGTCAGGGGGGTACCACAGGTACCCAAATACCCAATGCAAACAACAGCCTGTACTTCAGCAGAATTAACATACAGTATATTTGCATTTTCTGGAAACCATGTTCCAGCATTAGCTCAAATAATCTGATGTGGGCTCGCTGGGATATTAAATGGAAGTTGGGCTCGCTGGGATATTAAATGGAAGTTGCACTCAACCAAATGTTATCTTGTTCTACCCAGCAGTCTCCCTCTGAGCACCCCTATCCCCTTTATCACCCGACATAAACAAATCAATATAGATTATCTACCCACAGGAGTTTTATACCGCAACGTTAGAGAATGAAATAAGTAAAGTCTTCAGACATTGTCTTCAGAAAATGCTTTTAATTTCATCCCGCCTACAGTAAGAATTCATTTAAAATTTGTACTGTTGCGATCCCTTCTACTCAATAAAAATGTTTTGTGGACTGCTTCTACTGTAAGTGTCCTACCTTCTCTAAGCTACATGCGTCAAGATGACAAGATCATCCGGAATGTTTGCAATAAATTGTTCTCCATTTTATTAAATAATGCCAAAATATTGATGTTAGAATATAGATATTAGAATAGAAAGACACGGTCTTGCCTGCAATGAGTCATACAGTATGTTTACCTACAGAAAGTCATAAATGTACATGTATTAGGAATTATACAAATTGTGTGTAAACCAATGAAAAGATTTACTCACTCATAAATAGGTTAAATGAAAAATTTACCCTAAAATGTAATTGTTGTATATACTGTATGTGTTGTTGAGGATCAAAAATAATGCCAAACAGTGGGCATTTATCCAATCTATATAACATACATGTATGTCAAAATATATGGACAATTTATCAGTGTTATGAAATTTTGGCCTTTTATTAAAAGAGAATATAGTGCCATCTTGCATTTAGTGAAATCAAATCCTTACAATCTCATGAATGTGTACATGTTATCCATTATAATATCCACACATGTACCAAAGTGTTTCTCACCATGTGAAATACTGCACAGTATACGTATGATATCATTTTCAACAGACATTTAACACAGACTTAAACACAAGAAAAATTTGGGATGAAAATCTTTCAATTTCATCATTCTACTGTATTTTGAAAATGAAAAACAAAGAATAAATCAAAGAAATTCTGCATATTAGTGAGGTTGTGATGTCACCACTGAAGACACTTCCCCCAATTGGGTAATAAGATGAAATTTTGATTTTTGGAATTTCAAAATTGTTTTATCTCTTGATATACATTAAGTACTGCTGAAAAATAACTGCTGACAAAATAGAGCGCAATCTAATCCCATAATCCGCTCCCAGCGCAATCACAGTTGATCACAATAGAGTGCACTCTGGCACAATAGGCTCGCGACTCCCACGGTATAATCCTCTTACTGATGAGTCCCCGTGAAAGCTAGCACCATTTACGTAGGATAAGTGAGCACAAGAATGTACAGTACAACCTACAAAAGCTGCGCAGACAGGATTGTACATGCAGTTGAATATTTAATCGCGCATTTAAACACAAATTACTTATTACAGCACATGTAATTCATGTAATTCATGACGCCTAGAGTCGTCTATCACAAAATCGTTCATCGTACTCCATATTGTACATCTACAGCATGCATTCTCGCACGATAAGCGATGGAACTTGGAAGCTACAGATTGGTTCCTAATCATGCATTGAAAACTTGCATTATATGATCATTTCGGCAAAAATTGGGTATAAATATTGCACAAACAACTAACAAAGGAACGGTTACTTAAAATTCACAGCATATTTTTAAGGAAAAATTCACACGGAACAGCCTCAGGCGTGTAACGTTAGGCAATGTTGCATGGACGTAATGCAAGATTTAGTTGTCCAGTGTTACTGTAATTATATTCATGTACTTACATAGGTGAGCTTGGCAACAGCATTGGCCTTGACGGCCATGTTGTCTTGCTTCAACTCATTCTTGATCTCATCAATACAACTTGAGATGTATTTAGCCTGTAGAAAAAAAAAAAAAAAAAATTATATGGCATTGTATCTCTGGGACGAGTGCTCCATTTGGTATACAGATTCACCAAAACTCACCTGGTTTGGGCGTTTATCAGCGACGTACATACCTCATATAAGTCAGTCTGCATTCCCCAAATGCTCACATTTAGCATATCTAGCCTAACTTCTAATCCAGTAGTGGTTACCCCTCATCTAGCCATTCCTAAATTGGCCAGCAACTAGTGCTGGTTTACATTGCATATTCTGGCAGCCTTTCTGTGCAAACTTCTGTGCAAACTTCAAGACCCTTTTTCTCTAGAGGAGCCATGAGGATAGGGTGGGGCTGTCACCGACCATAATGAGGACAGGCTGCCTCTCAATTAATTAAATACCACAACTGCAATTGTATCCTTAACACAAAGCATTTTAGCCCCGGTTCTCTTTTAAAAGTCTGTGCTATAGGGCATACAGTAAATTTAGACAAAAACCCTTGCATCAAGCAGCGCTACAGTGTAGCTTTAAGATTCAATTATTTGAATACCTGCCACTGGTGACTATAAATTCCTGCAAATTTACCTACTGTATCATATCAATATATATAAAAAAAATATATATGTGTGTATATATACATATTTATACGTAGGGGAAAATATATAAAATATTTGCTAATTTAGCTGTCCATAGACAGATTCCCGAAGCATTATTATTGTGGAAAATACACAGCACATATTTGTTTTCATCCTTTGGTGGCAAAAACCTTGTCATTTGCCACTGGTAACATAAATAGTGTCTGCCTCGAATCACTGCACGTACTATTACACTGTGGAAGCTCCTAAATTGTCCTAAAATATACAAACCCAGCTTTATCGTCGGGCTGGCTAGTCATATGGACAACGTAACTGCGATAAAAGCACTTGTCATTGCACCGTTTTCAAGGTCTGGAAAGTTTTAAAACCTGGCTTTTATGATGAGTCTCAATGAGTCTGACCTATTAATGGAGCAAGTTGAACTGACCTTTGTTTTATTAATGTTTTTAAATAAAGTTGCCAGAATCAATACATTTAGCAGCAATTTATTTTTCTCCTCTTGGCAGGCATTACAACCATTTCGTTAGTCACTATCGGCGCAAAATAGAGGGAGCCCTTTTTCATCATTGAATAAAATCAGCAATTATTATGCCCCATCTTTGTCAGTGCAATCATTTATCGTGTGCAATGAGTGATCAAGAAACTGTAGTGAAATTATTTTGTTAAAAGTGCACAGCCAAGTGATTAAATACACTTGTGTTCAATTATGACCTACTGTACAAACTCCACCGCAGTGACCCAGAAAATAAGAAAGGTGGTAGACTATCTATCTCCTGAAGTGAATTCAACAACACTCTTAAGATCAAGATTCCCCCCCCTCCCCCCCCGGGAGATAGGTTGATCCCGGTTGCGTCCACATGGGTTGGGTGCAAGATCAGCATTGAAGGGAAGACAAGACGCAGCTACTGTTTCATTCTTGATACCCCTCACAGGGTCTGATCCATTCCGAAAGAGAATGATCACGCCCACCCTCGGTCTTTATTTTTAGAGAGGATTTTATTTTAATACTTTTGTGCTGATTTATTAAATGTAAAGCAAGGGGGTTGACCAGATATGTAACATTGTCTAGCCCATGTAGACCTGGTTTAATTATCTTGAGCTTCCTCTTTAAGGTCAATAAATCACAATCAAGAGTCAAAAACACTCTTTTAAAAATACTCTGTTCTTTTAAAAATACTCCACTTTGCGTTCTTAAACTAATCTTTGAATTGACATTGAAGTTGTGCAATTGCTCCTCGTTAAACCATGCATTATGTAGCACTCTCCTCCGGTGCTCGAAAGTATTTCAGCGAACAGACTAAAAAGCTGTGCGGTATCTAGATGATCTAATCAATCTCCACCGACCACCGGTAATTAAAATTGCTGCACGGTGCACACACACACATGCACACCATCAGATAGCCTGTATATTAGAAATGGAACATCTCTACTCTACCGCTCTCCAAAACACAGCAACGACCAACCTCCTCCCACCTTGCAGTCATTTTACCTACGTCAGAGTGAGCATGCCATGGAGCTTGTGGTTTGTTGTCGACGTGCTGCTAAAGTAATCGAGCACATATGTTCCCAGCAAATATGTGCACATTTCATTCCTCACTATTGAAAAAAACTACCAGCAATCCAGCACAAAATGCAAAAAAATATATATATATGATTATAGGGTGGGGTGGGAGATGCTGGTAGTGTATGGCCTGGTTTAAAATTTAATATATATATATTACTGTAGCTAATCTACATTTTAAAGGAATTTTGTTTTTTATTAAATACTTTTTTTTTTAATAGTTTTACAGTCTTAAAGTCTTAGTTTTATTTAAAACCATACTTGGGAAATGAAAAACCGAAGAAATATATATCATTATACATTATGACTTGAACAGTATTAACAGAATTTTTAATATATATATTTATAGGGGTGGAGGCATCAGCAATTATTGGAAATCAATAGTGAAAATTATCATTGTTGATATCAATTAATGATTCATTAATTTGTAGAACATAATTGGTGTTAATTGATAATTGGTGTTATAACTGAACTATTAATTCAGAATTGGTTTCAATTAATTGGTACTATATTAATTGGTGTATTTATAAACTGGCATTAATTACATTTAAGCCGTAATTGGTGATGCTTGGAATTAATCTTCATTACAAGTCAAATGCTTTTGGAAAGTTTGATCATATTTAATCAAGAATATTCACAATGTACAGTGTTAGCAGACAAGATATGGTATACAATGCAACATTAATTACACACTTGATATAGGAGTTACTAATACAGTACTGGTAGGTATCCACTAGTTAATTCATTACAGTGTAAAAAAAATGCCATTGATTTGATCAATTTTTTAATGTATTACTCACACACACGATAAGAATCAAAATAAACCTACTATGAGAAGAAATAAGATTACAGTTACACGTCATTTATGTATGAATGTAATTTTTTAAGCTGCCCATTGGCACTGTGGAGGGGGGGGGGGAATGGTGGCCATGCCCCCCACCACATAGATATGTCAAATAATATTTTTCACCCTTAATTATACAAAATGTTTAAATGGGGAGGGGGTACCCCTTTCCTTAGACCCTTCCCCAGGCTGGTCGATATTTACCTGTTCCATTATTTTTTCAGGTTGCACACAATAGACCTATTCAAACATCTTTGAGACAATTATTTTTAATAGAAATATTACATAAAACCTAATTTCTTTTAAATCTGCAGTGCAAAATATCAAGAAATAATCACTGGACATTTTTCCCACTGTTCTTCTTTTAAAATAAGTATTCAGAAGTTGAGATTTCAGCTCAAAAATGTTTTTTCTTATAATTTTTGTGTGATCCATATTTTCTAATGTTTACCTATGTTTATCAATGAACCACATCTATCATGTTCATTCTAATAGAGGCTAATGCCCTAACAATCACAGATACACATGTGTTTTATTTCCAAAGTTAATATTATGCCCTTATATATTTATTTTTAGCACACTTTTAAATTGAAACAACACTACAGCTACTCAAGTATGTTTAAATAATGAGATGAAGGTAATGATATTTTCAGTTTTATAGTTTGTACAAGAAAATATAAATAATTTGGTTTGTTTTGAATCTGCATTTTTGGGTAATGTGAGAAAAAAAAACATGTTAATTCAAAACCACCCATCTCTCCTATCAGACTGATTAGTAATGTATATACCTGATATTTGAATCAGAATCACAAATAAATGGTCATGTTTTCTTCCCACATTGAAATTATCAGCAAACTGAGCAATAATTCTGAACTGTGTTGATTACAATTCCCGGGGGAGTACACTGTGGAAATGAACTAGGATGGGATTCATATTAGTTCCTACTGTAGGTGTCGATAGTCAGCTATAAAGCAGATTAATTTTCCCTCCCACACACAATGGGATATCTTGAACATGAACAGTCGATGAGATTTTAGCAAAATCTAGAATCTTAAGGCTTATAGTTTAAAGCAATAATCAGGGTTTGAGCCACCCTACAGTGTAGACCCTGCTGGGTATCTTCGTCGTTTGATTCCCGCTCTGTATTGAAACTCGCGGCTGTTCCATATACTGGTATTTACTCCCCCTTTTCAATACAATGACAGAGACCCTGGACAACCTGTTTTAATTATTCCTGAGCCTCTTTGTTAAGCTTTATTTTCTCCTTAGAATCAGAATAACATTTCAATAAAACAAGAACATGAATATTCAGCACATTGTAAGGACCGACCAACCGACGAACGATGCAACGAACACTGATTGTAACGGTTTTAAACTTATTTTTTTAATCCAAAAACTATTCTGTGAAATAATCACTGCTTACTTCGATATGGAGATCCAATGTCATATTACACAGACCTAGATTGGAAGTAAAAAAAGTCAAATGGTCCCCATGTTTTGACAACAGAAAAGGTATGTCTATGAACAAATCATGATTTGAATTTAGCACCGTAAAATTTATATACGTTAGTAACACGTTAGTAATGTATGACATGTGTATGCTTATTTACAGTTTAGGCCCAACGTGTAGTGTGTACTGGTCACTGGATAACATAACTCTCTTACATACTGGATAGATCGACCTAATTAATTAATGCTTAATTCTGTAGAATGGGAAATTTTTGTCATCAGTTTATCGTCATTATGTTTTGATGTTTATATTATGTAGATAGGCAGTACTTAGACATGTAGATGTAACAGATAATTTTGTAGTAAGTAATTTTGCGCATTTATAATGTTTCAAGGAAGTAATGATAATTATCTAAATAAAACCATTTTATATAATAGCAATTGTTGCATAATAAGGAGACAAACCCAGACCAAATTTGATCAATCATTTTATAACCACTTTTGTTGTAGCTTTAATTAATTTGATTATCAAATTTCAATTATAGTGAGCACAAAATTGATTACATTCAAAGCCGGGGTGTTGAACAGAGAAGGATACATATTGTCTAACACACACATATATATTTTGTTTTGTCATGAATTACATCTTTGAACACATGACAAAGCTTTGGCCTTCATAGCTTTCCATCACCAGAGTCGGAGTCTTGGTACAAAAAGTCCGGTTGGAAAAAAATGGAACCCGACTTTGGTCTTCCGGGCATTTTGTTTGTATAGGACTTGGATGTTTACTTTTTTTTCATAACAATAGAGTAATATCACATATATTTGGATATATATAAGTGACTAAAAAAATACAACTATACATTCTGTATGAGTAAAGCACCCAACGTGCTATTTCACATTTTGTCTGAAAACTTTCATAAACCGGTATAGGTATACCTAGCTTTGAACACAATTTTTCATGCAATGTTCCATTTTTCATGATAAAAAAATCATTTGTACCATAAAATATATATACTCTTAGCCTCAATTTGACACAAAAATTTGGGTATGTACAATAGGTCAAACTTTGGATTTTGATGACAAGGTTGACCTTTCGGTGGGACTGTCCTATAGCCAACCACAAGGTGATAGATAAATCACTCACATCACTTGCACATGCTGGCCAGCAATAACTAGCCTGGGTAATGCTGGGTTATTATGGTTTACACTCTAACTGCACTGGTACTGTTGGATATTTGGGAAGATCATAAAAGCTCTACCATGACAGAAATTGGTTGAAGAGTTTATATTATTCCTCATGAAAAGTTCATGACACAAGGTAACATAAATGTTACAGAAATAACAAGACACCCATTGGTCCAACTTTCATTTAAATCTTTATCCACAGCTGAGATATATAAAATGTTGTAGTTTTAATATTCCTCACAAATAAAATAAAAGCTAATTGTGCAATAACTATGCTATGCTAACTGGTTTTTCATCACCCCCCCCTTCAAATTGAAGTTAGTCTTATCAACAGTGTGGTAGAAATAATATTTTACCTACTGTGAAGTCTGTGATTATCTGCTGTTGAGATATGTTGAAGGTGGGGCTGCAAGTAGTGAATTCACATGAGTTTCTGGTGACACCGAAAACTCACAGATTGACAGAATCCTAATTTAATGAACATGTTAATGAAATCTCTCACTAAGGTGTTTTTGGTTCCATTTGAAGTTAATACAACAGGGATGTGTTCATTCATAGTTTCCAAAGTGTTTGACTGAGCCAATTGAAAATGTGACGTTTTGGTAGGTTTTGCTACTTGCATCCCCACAAACATTTTTGCTCATTCGGCCCACCATAGCCAGCTGGAGTGCCACCGGTGTATCTTGTGGGCATGTATGAATTCTGTTAATTCATTATGCAGTTTGTATATATTAGAGTAGTTAGCAAGTGGAAACATCAAAAGCCTTGCATAATCATAACAGATGTGAATAGTTGGTAGGTTTTGTCTGCCAACTAGTTTTGAATTCTGATGAAAATATTTTTGGTACCGGAAGGCGAAAGTTTCCTTTGACGAATGATGAATCCATTTTCCGTTTTCTTTTTGTGACAGTTCACGGTGGTGGAAGACCATGTCAGCGCCTTGCTAGATAAACTGCCGGAATTCAGCCAGAAATGTAACGACTTCATGAAGGAGGCTCAGCAGATCAGCTCAAGGTAATATCACTCATACTTTAATTTACTATTGGCACAAGATACATCGGATCGGACATCGGCCGATGTTACAATAAAAAACATCGGCCAACAGATCGTTATGCCAAAGTCGTATCGTTCAGCCCCTAGAAACTGATACATGAAATAAAATTACCTGATATATTTTTGGAATCTTTGCTAAATTCAATGTCGCCCTGATCTTGTACAGTGATGGATTAATTTTGTAGTGTACTGGCAGTGTACTGTACTACTGTCCTCTTCCAGATTCGCTCCTGTAGTACAGTGATTGGCTGATTGCCTAGTTTAGTACAATGACGGCCTTCAGGTACCAGCAGTTCACTGTTGTCTGTCAGATTCCCTCATGTAGTACAGTGATTAGCTGATTGCCTAGTTTAGTACAATGATGGCCTTCAGGTACCAGTAGTTCACTGTTGTCTTCCAGATTCCCTCATGTAGTACAGTGATTGGCTGATTGCCTAGTTTAGTACAATGATGGCCTTCGGGTACCAGCAGTTCACTGTTGTCTGTCA
This sequence comes from Paracaudina chilensis, assembly GCA_027580055.1. Classification (NCBI taxonomy): domain Eukaryota; kingdom Metazoa; phylum Echinodermata; class Holothuroidea; order Molpadida; family Caudinidae; genus Paracaudina; species Paracaudina chilensis. The sequence continues at coordinate 1,283 of JAODFY010280275.1, read as the reverse complement.
GATTCCCTCAAGTAGTACAGTGATTGGCTGATTGCCTAGTTTAGTACAATGACTGCCTTCAGGTACCAGCAGTTCACTGTTGTCTTCCAGATTCCCTCATGTAGTACAGTGATTGGCTGATTGCCTAGTTTAGTACAATGACTGCCTTCAGGTACCAGCAGTTCACTATTGTTATCCCTCATCATTAACATTGATGGCGTGACTTTGTTCAATGACGGACTTCCATTACTGACAGTTTCCGTCGTCTTTTTTTGTATTTTCTCTGTTACCAGCCGGAGGATGAACTCGTTGACGCTGGCCAAACACACACAGCTTCTGGAGATCCTGGAGATACCTCAGCTGATGGACACCTGTGTCCGGAACTCCTACTACGATGAGGCCCTGGAACTGGCCGGCTACGTCAGACGTCTGGAGAAGAAACATTCCACCATTCCGGTCATAAAGGTAACACCACCATTGTCTCACTCATACAGTGATGTGCCCAGGATTTTCTGAGTGCCAGGCGCATTGACGAAGGGGTCTAATATAAAATGGATTATTTTCCTTCCATTAATGGTGCTGAGATGCAATATTAGGCTGCTACTTTTGGAGCTCTTCAAACGAATCTGTTCATGTGATATAAAAATCAGAGCCTCCATTTTATTTTATTTTTTTGTTTATGTAAATTTATATTCATGAATCGACATGATTCATGATTTTTAATTTAGTGCTGGGCGGAAATTGTTAATGCAGAGTGGGGTCACCCGGCCCTGCATGGGAACATCCCTGCTCATATAGCAACCATGTAATTGATTCACTACAGTGATCCCCCGAGCTAAGTACATTGACTGCCCCCCTGCCAGTTAACTAGAGAAGAAATATTCCACTATTCCGGTGATTAAAAGTGGGGCTGCAAGTAGCTAATTCACATGAGTTTCAGGTGACACTGAGAACTCACAGATCCTAATTTAATGAGCACTTAAGTAAACTTTCTCATTGAGGTGTTTATAACCTTCATTTGGAATTACTAACAACAGGGATGTGTTCATTCATAGATTTAAAAGGGTTCAACTGAGCCAACTGAAAAAATGACTTTTGGTAGGTTTTGCTAAATGCAACCCCTCTCAATCATACAGTGATGTGCCCAGGATTGCCAGGGGCATTGACGGGGGAGGGGCTTATATAAAATGGATTATTTTTCTTACATTAACCCGTATCCGCATTTTCGGTCGTGAATGACCCATAAATGTTGAAGACAGAATTTATTTGATACGTCAGACCCTCAACTTCATTTGCGCATGCTC
>JAODFY010280164.1:0-14318 GCA_027580055.1 Paracaudina chilensis | reverse complement strand
CATATTTCTGAAAATACAACACGATTATAGGCTATAGTGGCAATAGTCAATTTCCAGAACATGAGATTTCAAAATAGGAAATATTTAGATGCAACTTAACTTTATTCCATCACCTATATACACAGTGGTGTATTTAGGGGGGGGGGGGGCATTGACCATCACTGATACCAAAAATGATATATAATATGTTAGTTCACAAAAACAACAGATCATTCCGACAAAATGCCTGACATATCTGGTATTATGGAATCTACTCTAGTGAGATTAACTTCAGTCTTCAGTTCATCTGAAACAGAAAGGGGGTCCTAATATGAAAAAAGAACACAAATTTGCTTAAAAGAATGCCAACCTTTCTAACTTAGCATCAATCAATCCAACTGCCAGTTCTGAGTTTAAAGCATGCAGGTTATATTTTTTTTTAACCTATGAAATGTAAATTCTTGAATATGAATTCTGCTTCAAAAGATAACAAATGTTGCACCAGATTGCATGCGACGACACTTATTATTCAAAAGAATTCCAACCCCTCCCCTAAGACCCCTCCACAAGGTTGGCAATCACTAAAAAAAACTTCATGCCCCATCATCAAATTGCTGGCTGTACCACTGTATACATAATGTACATATATACAAACTAGATATCTTTTAGCTCAGCCTCCACTATTAGGCAAAACACTTAATTGAAAAAAAATTAAAGATGCTTATCGAATGAATATATTTATGAAGCATTTAAATACAATACGGCATTAAACTACAATAAATGCTTGCCTGTTGCAATAATGTATTAAAATTGAAATATCAACATTATTGTTTTTCTACTTCCTTGTATCTACAGGCTACGCTTAGATAGTTTGCCTACAGGCTTCGTCTCCTCCTTGGCAACTTCCTGGCTACGCGCCGGACATGTCATTTCTGCTTGCGGAATATTATGATCATGGAAGCTACATAACAATTGTCGCAGAAAGCCACGTGCGTGGAGGGTAACCCCCGGTAATACATCGCCGTCGCAAAACGTCGGTACATAGGGTAACACACAAACACACCCACACACTATATTCACGACATAATCACCATGCGGCAAGGCAGATACTATCAAATAGGCATAAACATTGAGCTTAATCGTCATCGACGTCGCTCACTCGATTAATCAAATGCTTCTGCATTTAACCGTTTGCTTTTCTTAACTTAGTCTGGTTCAACGATTTGTTTTTCACAGGACTAATTGTGAGTAATTTTGAGTATATTTTTATATTGTATATATAAGTGATTTTTGTTTTTATAGATGCAGGTATTTATATTATTATTCAATGGTGTTTTTTCTGGAGGTGAAGAGGTGGTGTACTTTAAACAGTTCTTAAACAGAAAGCGTTACACTTTTGTATACTAAAAAGTATCATGTTAAACTTTAAAACGTAGAAAATTAATCTACCTATTTGATATATGACGAATAAGCTTTGACTATGTGACTATCAAAATCATGGGTGTCAACATGCGGGAGACGGGGGGACACATCCCCTACTTTTGGAAGTGGGAGAGGGGGGAGGCCATCATTTGTCCCCCAGAACCTACTAAAATTGATAGGCATATTTTCCTGCTTCTGTAGCTTACAATGGCTCATTCAACAACAGCGATTTTTATTACCAATTATGTGAAATTGCAGGCATTGGAACCGTAAAAATTACGTGCAATTGTTTTTGCTTGAAAAATAGTTACAAGGCAAAATTGGTCTCTACTATTGGTCTCTAAAATTAGTGCACTATTTTACATCTCATCGTCCAAAGTGGACACCCCTCCCCTTTCATACCTTTCCCCAGGTCGGCGATCACTTCTTCTTGGAAATGACCCCTACTCTTTTCAGAAGCTGTTGACGCCATTGGTATTAAACATTGTCTTGATATGATACCTATAAGGCATAAATGTGACTGTGGAATCAGCCCCGTTATGGGATGCTTGTGAAGGTCTTACGTACTGTAGATAAAAATCGGATTTTGTCTCATTTAGATTGATCTCAATTTTAGATTATATTTTACATTACATTTCCTTTTCTACCCTCCTTCATCCAATACAGCATCACTTCGCGTGGTTTATTCACATATACAATGTTTTACAACCTGTATACATGGCCATCACATACGTTGGCAGAGAAAACACTTTGCGTTGGTTATATAACAAGTGCCAATGCGACACTTTGTTGCGACGTTTTTGGTAGCGTGAATGGATAACTATAAATAGCTAAATACAGTTGATACCAGAGTTGAGATCAGTTCACATTGTGTCCGTATATGTTATTTGGTTTACAAGAATTACGATAGGATCATTGGCGTAGCCAGAGGGGGGAGGGGGCAGGGGGCCATGACCCTTCCTCCCCAATCGAATTCTGAAAAAAAAAATCGACCTATACGTATTGCCCATACACACCTGAAGGAAGTACAAAATCATTCCTCAACGTTAATTACTTGAGTCCCTTGGAAGTGAAAAAAAAAAAATCATTTGTAAATCAATTTGATTTTTGACTTATTTCCCTAAATTTGGCAAGAGTATTGTCGTCAATGAGGGGGATTTGCCCGTCAGATTTTTCCTTGCCCCCCCCCCCAGTTGCCCCACCTGCAGTTAGCCACCCCCAAACAAAAATGCTGCCTACGCCAGTGGATAGGATAGTTCAAGAATAAGACGCAATCATTATATAGTTTAGTAAACTTTCCTAAATAGTGAAGAATACTGATTAATGTCTGATTTCTAATCGTATTTTTTCAGGGTATACGTTTGTTTGTTTTTTCACGATACGGTTTTGACTTTAATTTTTAACCAATATTATGTTAACCATTGATATACATCCAAACCATGTTTTGACATAAAAATATGAATATTAATGATGAGCATCTTTCAGATTAGGATATGTTCGAACAGTGTGGTGTTAAAATGTTATGTTGCCTTTAATGAACCAAGACTTTAGCCAGGATTCCGAATTTTGGGGTCACACTTGTTGCTGATGGTTGTAAATTCCTGGAACAGGAAGTCTAAATATGTTTTGATTGGTTTAGTCATGTGACATTATTGCACTGTCGAAAGTATAATGTTTGTCTCCTCGTGTTGGAATGTAGTTTAGTCTTGATGCGGAATTCAATGGCGTAGGGTGTCCGTGTGTTTGTGGAGATAAAATGTGATGTGGTGTACCGTTTTCAATCTCCCAATCAAGAAAGTTAAAAGTAAATCTTCAATCAATATCCTAAATATATTGGAATGTTCATTACGTATATTATGGCGCCACTAAATACGCTACCAAGCCATCAATAAACCTAAGGACCGAGATTTGGGCGGCATGTAGGATAGAGGGTCCTGCCTACCCATATAGGATAGAGGGTCCTGCCTTTGGGATCCCTGCCTAGAACACACGTCACCGAGCAGACAATCAGTCCCTTTAACACCCTGAACTTGTCAGCCTTACTGTTTCTCACGCTGTCGCTCGGCTTTAACTGTCTTAGTAAAAATTAGTACGGCAACAATCAGTGGCGCTCATAGCTTTATAGTTAATATGTTTTCAGAGTTCAGAGTTATTTGGGTTATTTGAGTTATTCTAAAACGCGTGACGTGAACGTCTGACGGCCCTGTCGGGCAAGGTTGGTCATTTCTGTAATTGATTGAGCCACTGAGTATGGTTTGAAATTCACTAAATAATGATGCGGCCTCTTCTTTTGATCGGCAGTTGTGAATGGATCGACAAAGATTTAGTCTGTCTGGTGACTACAATTTCGTCGATGTGTGGTTGATATATTATTATTTGTTTGTCAGATGGCGATGAAGTGGCAACAGAGACTGGCTCTTGATCGAAGTCTACCAATGCTTGTTCGAGATCTCGATGTAAACTGTTCACTACCTCATCTCATCGCACATCAGCTGTTCAGTCACGTGGATTCCGAGATTCTGGACAACGAACCTGATCGTCGCTTACGGGTAGGGAGGTTTATCGCCATGCTGCAACAACGCGGCGAGCAGGCATATACTGTATTTCTGACAAGCCTGCGAGAAACCAAAGGCGCTTCTCATTTATGCCATCATTTGGAGCAAATGTACGAGGAAGTACTACGAGGTGAACCTGCACCAGACGAGGTTGTTTTAGGCTGTGTCAATGATGTTTATTTAATTGTAAAACATAATGGATGATACTGGAATGGTGCTTTGGAGAAAACTAAGCAGTACTAACCTTCACTCAGAGTGCTATATGGCTGATGTGAAAAAGAATAGCGATACTCTGCGTGCTTATTCGTACTATAGTGCCTTCCACTGGAATTTTTAGTTTCATTCATGCAGTCACACGTTCGCTTCAACATTTGGATAGAAATACGTTTATTGACAACAAGAAAACTCTTGCATCTTGACGATGATAATATTGAGTTCATTCATTCATTGATAGCCCAATTTACCTAATTTTGGTAGACAATTCTTGCTTTTGGATGTATTGCAACGAATCCTCCATAATCCACAATAATATTAACATTACAAGGAATATAAACCTTGGCTCTCATATTTCCAGTTACGTTGCGTGTTGGTCAGGTGACCAAGTCACTACCAACTTCATATCGACAACCCTGGCATATCTATAGCTAGGGTCTCAATTGGGATGGCAGATATCTTGAACATGTCCATAACACTGGCAAGAATCCCCGCAGAGGGCCGTAAAACGCACGTAAGAGCACACAATGAAGGGTTCTTATCGCGATAACTCTCAAGAGTTCGGTAAGACTTTTCCAAAAGCCTATATACGAGTTCAACTCTCGCATTGTATAAACTCGCATCATTCTCGTATCGACAACACGTAAGAAGAACTCGGAACCTTCGCAACAGCTTGCACAAATGTACTACTGATCTTCTTCCTGGCATCATCTCGCAACCAACTCGCTGTCGGGAAAAGAGAAAAACAAGGATAGAGCAATGGATACAAGGTGCAAGACTGCTGGAAATGGCGGAAATAATGCGGGATAATTCTACAAGGCCTTACGGTTGAGCTGCAATGTCTGTTTTAGCCGATAACTGTAATATTCTTAAACAACCCACCTGTGGAGTGATTAATTAATCTTGCCGGTTGTCCTTCTTTGAACTTTGCGTGTAGGATGTAATTATAAATATTACGAGATTGAGCGTTGTGTGAAATATTATTTGTTCATTACTTCTAATGTTTACATTCCATTGCCCAAAAGTTATCGTTGCTATATTTGTGGATGTTGCTCTAATATGTATGAACCTTTGCATGAGTTATTTTATAGACAATTTATTTCGTATTGGTCAAACGGTGAAAAACGTAAAACATTATACATTATCCAGCGCATTTCCAGAAATGACAAGATACTTGTTACATGTTATGTATTACTGTAGTTATACTGTAATAACGTAGGGTCCACCTGTCAACTGATTGCAATAAATCTCTTGGGGTGATATTACGTCAACTGGCAATAACAATTACCACTCTTCAATTCGAGTTGTTGTATTTAATATTTTTTTGTTAATTTAACATTTCAAATAAATCCCAAACCACCCCCTTTGACCCCGTTCAGTTGTTCAGGCGCGTAGCGAGAGATTTGTCTTGGGATGGGTTCTGAAGGAGGGGTCTGAGGGGATGTGGTTTTCCCCCTCTCATTCAGCGAAAAAATGCAATTCACGGGCCCGTAGAAGCAAAATGATGCAATGTTTGTGACAAAACAGCATTCAAATTTCCACTGAACATTCAAATTTTTCTTAATTTTCTTCTTTTGTACTCATTTTGTTTTGTCACTTGGGTCATGGGGGTTTGAACCTGCAACCCCCCCCCCCTCGTGGCTACGCCACTGGCGTTGTTATCGCCTGGTTTATCAGATTACTACACCCAGTGTTAAGTATACATCTTGACAGCATATTATTCCGCAGAAACTTTTGCCATATTTTGGGCACTTCCTGGCTATATTTAGTTAAAGGGCGGCATCTATTTACTGAAGAACATTTGAAATTTCTCAGTATACTATCTCTGTTTTAGACTGCATTGCATGTAACGGAATACATTATATTAACAATTACCAATTAACTGTTATAGCCATCACTGAAACATGGATAATTGACTGTTCTCCAATTAAGACTTTACATAGATCACACACAAAAAGCGAAAGCATAAAATAAGTGGTCGAAATTTTGGTTAATTAAAAAACCGAATGTTGGCATATAACAGGCCCTGAATTGTACAAGACATGTGACAATTGTACCCAAACATTTGTCTAGATTTGTGTTCATAAATTTCATAATGGATAAACACTCTCCCATAATGACAAACATTTAAAAACTAAATAGTCTCGACTCTATTGTTAATTGCAGTTTATTCCTTAAATAGCTTCCTATGTGTCGAGTAAATAGTAAAGTAGTTTATATAAAAAAATTGCGGCGTTTTGCGACGTCCGCCGATCGGTATGTATGAGTAAACCGAAATTGACAAATCAATTTACAACCAAGGAGAGTGCCAACTTATAAAGGGAAAAATACTGGCGCATGCATATGCTGTAAGTATTTCTTTTTTGTTTTACATTTTAAAAATATTAAAAAAATCATTGTGATGTATAATTATTTACATGGTTTTTAGACCATAAGAAGGGAATACTTTATGTGGTGCATTTTATATTTCTACCCATGAGAGCGATTATCTTGAGAGTTTACACTAGAAATGACGTGTGAGTGTAAGTAATGAGCGCGGAGATACAAAGCATATACGCCAGTGATTCACCGGGCTAATGGATCAATCAGGTATAAATGAATAGGTTTTTCCTGTTACAATATTCAAGTTTAGTGATCAACTAGGTTGCAACCAAACTCTGAAAAAAAATGGAATCGAAACCAAAACATATATTGTAAAAGGGGCTATATCACGAAATAAAATCAGATCAGTCTGGGTTCATCAGTTCATGTTCTAAAACTATACATTTTATTTTCATAGTGAATACAAATAGCCAGGAGACTCCAGGGTGAGAGTGCTGGTTTGTAGATTTCAAGTCAGCTGAACGGGAGAGTTAGTTCCTTTGTAATTGGTGATATAGTGACTTTAATTGTTTTATTTATGTTTTCGTCAATTATTATTCGTCATTTACTATGATATTAGAATATGCGTGGGTCTATGCATAATACCATATAAACAGTATCCTAAAATGAACTTGTTTAAGCATTTACTGTTTCGGTAGAACAGTACATTTCCTGAAATGCATATACAGGAGTAGGTAGCAGTTGACATAAAGATTGCAGTTTTGCGACGGGTTATGGGACGTGTGCATGTAACTAGAAATACCGAGTGCACATTTGAGGAGTTGGAGGTTTGAATATATGCCACGGCATTTTATTTTAATTGTATAGCATATAGTTGTGAGTATTTTGTTTTTTTTATTATACATTATCTGTTTCGAAATCATTTTGTTTAGATGTAACTTTATAGTATGTTTTGTTCTTTTTGCTTTGCCTAACGGTATTTGTATCGGAAAAAAATCAGGGAGGGCGCTCGTAGTCAGGTGAAGTTGCTACGCGTTACTCCACCTTTAAAGAAATACAAAGTTAATATGAATTTATCGGATTTCCGTCTCATTTACATTGAAGGCAAGTCATGTACCATGCAAATGGTATTTCAAAAAACATTTTCATCCCGAAAATGCCTGCCCTTCACTTCTTTTGTAAGGGTTTTATAATAAATTCCTCTCCATGTTCGATGTAATCGTTCTATTTTATATGTTCTACTCAGCCTGCGTACATGGTCTTCGCATGCTTTAAGCTATGAATATCTTCTGCGTGTATTATCGTAGAGGAACATCAATGTCGTCCTTGTTGTGTGTCCTAGTCCTACCTAGTGGACAAGGAGGTAGCCGTTCTAATTTCCAATGTTATTGATAATGAAAAAGGATATTGTGTCTTTCACAATTTTCAAGTTTGATTCCACTCGAATCAGCGCAACAATTGTGATACAAAATCAGGGATACGCCTATTTTTTTTTATTACTGTTCGGAAAAGTGTGTGAGTGGGGGGGGTGGGGGGTGATATGATATCCACCACTTTTGAAGTGTTGACGCCCATGTGACCAGCAAAAACAATAACATAGGTTTCTTGTAATCATTGTGTCAAAGCTACATGTCAAGTTCTGTGTTTTTTAAAGTGCAAAGTACTGTTTATCAATGGGCCCCATAGGACTCTATTGGAAATGGGCAAACATTTGTCGGCCTAATGGGTTTTCCCCTGTGTTTCATTGTTCCTTTCATACTTTTCTTCTTTTCCTGTATTATTTGCATGTTGACAAAGGACACGAATAAACAAAGCTAAAACAGTACTTGTAATGCAAGTTGGTCTCGTCAATCTGTGGTGGTTTTTTCAGTGTTTGACCTCTATTGACCTAAGATGACCTTCACCAAAAACCTTTTCCGTTCTTGAACTCAAGGTTTGGCCAATATTTAGTTATTGTGTTTACAAATTTCACCATTTTGTATATATATCATATGGCCTAATAACATTGCACATACTTAAAAGAACATACATATAAAATATTAGCTATTAGCTTCAATCCCTTCGTTCTTGTCTAGTTAGGATGTTTACAACGTTTTGTGATTGACCGAAGCTGACATTAAATCACATATGAACTTCATCAAAAACCATAGTGATCTTGTACTCAAAACAAGCAACACGCCAAGTATTGGCTTTCTAAATGTTCGGCATTTTGTGGTATCGTGTTTATAAACAAGGTGTCACAGACACAAACCCGCACATCATTGTCATTGCATAGGCTCCGTTGGCCTCCAACAAGGAATCAAAAACAAAATAGTACACAGCCCAAGACCACCACGTGCTGAGTAGACACCCTACACAATACACATACCCATATCATATATATCATCGTCACATATGAAATCCAGGTATATCGACGTTTTGCGACGGCAATTGTCCGGGATTCCCCTCAAATATGTATCGTTACCGTTTTCCACTTCAGTATACAGTAGGAATAAATAGTAATTTGCGGTTCTCAATTTAGATCCAACAGTTTTGGAAACACATTGTCACGTGTTCAATTCGTTGTCTCTCCTACTCTCACATATAAAATCCAGGTATATCGACGTTTTGCGACGGCAATTGCCCGGGATTCCCCTCAAATATGTATCGTTACCGTTTTCCACTTCAGTATACAGTATGAATAAATAGTAATTTGCGGTTCTAAATTTAGATCGAACAGTTTTGGAAACACATTGTCACGTGTTCAATTCGTTGTCTCTCCTACATGTTTCCCCTAAACGCGTAGGCGGTGTTTGTAGCAAAGTCTGGTTGAGTATAAATATCCCGATAGCCGTACTTAATTCTTTTTGTTAGTCGAGGCAGCGGGTAGAGTTTGTCTTGAGTTGCTTTGTTGCTACTACACTGTATTACTGCAATAATTCAGGTAAGTAAAATAAATCACGTTACTTTAATAATTATGTTATGTGTAAATTTTCACTTATTTTTAATTGTTTATTATGTTTAGCATGGTTGGGTGGTTATGTGAACTTGAATTTGCGGGCCGTATTCATACACATCATGTCGTACACTCGTCACTATATAAATAACAACATGCTTTCACCGTGTCCAAGATATTCTTTGATGTTCTTTATTTCTTTTAGTGATAATATATGTGTACGGGCGTGTGAGGTAGAGGATTAATAGGTCGAACTCCATCTGTCAGATGACATGTCAGCCCCTAGATACGCCTCTGTCTGGGGGCCGTGTCATACCTGTTATACCCTAAATAACCCCTGTCTGGGAAGGTGTCATACATGCCTTACACTAGATACCCCATGTCTGGGGGACGTGTCATACCCTAAATAACCCCTGTCTGTGGGACGTGTAATACATGCCATACACTAGATACCTCCTGTCTGGGGACCTGTCATGCATGCCATACGTTAGAGACGCCCCTGTCTGGGGTACGTGTCATAATTGTCATACCCTAGATACGCCCCTGTCTGGGGGACGTGTCATACATGCCTTACCCTAAATACCCCCTGTCTAGGGGACGTTTCATAATACCATACCTAGATACGCCCCTGTCTGGGGCACGTGTCATGCCATGCCCTGGATACGCCCCTCTGTGTCAACACTTCTAAAATGCTCCTTTAAAGTTGGAAATAATGATTTTATTAATTTAGAGGCATTTATCTGGTAAAAAAAGAACATATTGTATTGCTTGAAGCCATTCACAGCATAGCTCCAGACTTTATTTTTAATGTCGTCATTATTTTGCTGATTTTTGTTCAAGACAGACATGGGGGCAGCAAAAGCATTCATCAATGAGAAAGGGAAACTCACCCTCGGGTGTATATTCCCTGCAAAATATTGACCATGGAAACCGAGAGCATTAGTGCCCTGAAAATGCAAAGAAAAATGATGCCTCTAAGAGACGTTATGTCCTCCACTATACACGGACTGACAATTTTTGAAAGGGCACACTCTAACCATTACCTTATCTATGCGACCATGGCCAAGCATGTAAAAATCATGCCTCTTAGATACAAGTGTACAACATTTCTAGTGACGTCACTCTGCATGCATATGCCGATTATTCTGGTAATTTTCTAGGAATTTTAAGATTGTGGGTGAATTTGAGAATATTTTAGTGTATATTTGTTTTTATTATAATTGGCCAAATTTGTCACAGTCGGTCGAAAGTGGTAGTAGAAAATGGGTGTCATAAACTGGTCATTCTTCTCCTTTAGGCTGTCTAAAATCGGTCACTCTTCTCCAAAGGTTTGTATAATTAGTCCTATAAAAATAGTCTATACATTCGTTAAATTTTTACTGACTTGACAGACAGACACGTTCTTTTAAATTATTTTTTTTGTGCATTATGTGAGGTTTTTTACCTATTGCATAAGTTTACCTGCTGGGTTTGTTTATAAACGTGCCTCACGAAATTTATTACGTGTAACGTGTTGTGTATACGCCGACAAATAGTAACGTCACATCCGCCTTCATGTTTTCCATATCGATTAAACTTGATACTTACTGAATAAAAGTACTAGTATATTGATTGCATAACTGGAACGTATGCTTTAAGGAAACAATGATATGTATAGAAACTGTAGTTTAGGTAGGCCAACAATTTAAAACTATCACTGACACCTATGTATTTGGGTTTATTTATTATATTTACTAAAACATGTCCTTTAGTTACAATATTGGTAACGGAAGGACGGTGACGGAAGGACAAATTTCATTTTCATCAAATGTTTAATCATATTGGCTCATCTGTGTTAAAGGTGCAGTATGCTTCTTCAAGGTCTAATTGTACTTAATCTGAATGGTATATTTATTGTAAAAAAGGCAGTCACATTTTCATGCCTCAAAGCAGATGCGTTAATTAGACACATGACAAGCTACTCACCTGTCAACTGATTGGAAAACATCTTGTGGGATGATCTTACGTCAACTGATAATACAAATGACCATTCTTCAAATCGAGTTTTAGTATTTTTTTTCATTTGACATTTCAAATAAATCCCGTTCGTCCCCTCTGACCCCGTTGTTATCGCTTCGTTTATCAGATTCAGCAGAAAATTTTGACATATACAAAGTTATTCAGCAAAAAGTTTTGCCATATTCTGGGCACTTCCTGGCTATATATAGTAAAAGGGCGCCATCTATTCACTGAAGAAAATTTTAAATATCCGTTTTAGACTGTATTGCAGGTAACGGAACTGGGTCAACGTTATACATTATATAAACAATTATCAATTAACTTTTATAGCCATCACTGAAACTTGGTTAAATGACTGCTCTCCAATTGAGACTTTACATAGATGGTTACAAAATCACACACAAAAAAAGAAAGCACAAAATCGGTGGTGGTGTTCTTTTTTATACCTGGCATTTATAACATAACAAACCTGTTAATATACAAGACATGCAAAAGGCACAAATACTCGCTTCGTGCGCGGATCGTCTCTCCTTCACTTCATGATGATCGTACCGAATCTTCTACATGTAGTATATGGATTGACTGTATGTGAGACCTTGTTCACACCCCAGGGAGGTACTGTAGTTACGTTGATCCTGGACTTGTCCACATTTGAGGACGTACGAGATCGGATTTGAACGGAGGGTGCAGGTACACGCTCATGATTCCCCTTACGGGATCTGATCCCCTTGCATTATCCAATGTGAACAAGATTTGAGGCTAAAATATCAGATGGCTCCATGGATTTAATCCACCTTTCGTAAGACCGACAACGATACCAATTTTTGCGCGCAGTGGGATTACCGCCCGATGCCCGTTACATCCGGCTACCGTCGCCTGATGTACAGAGTTTCCAGCACAGAAATGAGTATAAATATATACGAATAGATGCGAATTGAGAAATAAATATTCATTTAAATATAGTGCGTATTATGCACTCGTACTTTTGTGTGATATTATGGCAGATGCATTCCTTTGCAATCAGAAAATTCGTGTGACATGCGAATGGTACTTTCACAAAGAGTTCCAACCGATGACGCAATACCTTATTATTTTGTTATTTTGTTTAACATTTTCATGCCTGATTAAAACTGTTATATAAATAACATTCAAAAGAGGGAACGTGATCCATCCAAGAGAAGGTGTACATCGGGGGTTAAGCCTCATAGAAATGCATACTATAAGAATGGATACAATATAGGATCGCAAATAATATTAAGGACGATCTACTACACAATGGGATCCATGTTTTCATGGCCAGCCAATTTTCCTCCACGACCACTATGGATTTTCGTTGCGATTTTAACTGTAGTTGCAGGTTTTTACCCCAACGGGTACCCCCAGATTTCATAACCATAGTTTCAAATAAAAGTGCTGGCGTACGAAATTTTACTTGCTCTCTAGATCTTTCAGTCTGGCGTCGCCACTCGAGGGTTATCAAAACCATGTTGTGACCTAAACAAAGCAATTTATTATCTTACAATATGATATTGCACCCATGTATATTACGGCTAATAAGTCATCCTTTGACTGTTTATCGATCACATGACTGATTTCTTAACTACAACTATCTTGAGTTATATACATACTTAAAATAAGAATAATACCAAAAACGAAGTTATGAACTATATTATGTAGAGTTATGCTGATATAATTGTTAAATATAAAAATAATAATACCATAATTATAAAACTATGTTGTATACACGTTGGTAGTACGTTGGCAGTTTGTTATTTTCAGTTCAAAGTGAATATGCTTTCTTTCATACATGCTGTTTGGTATCCTGAGACCAGGGTATATCACAGACAGCAAAATAATATGTACAAACTCATCGTTGTGCTCATATAGGTAACATATATGACGACTTATTGGCAGTTTGTTCGATCTGGCGGTATTCTCGTACTATTTTACTATAGTCCTCTTAGTACGGGAAGCCTTTCTGTAAATACGACTGGAGTGGGCGACGTTCTCTCCCGTCGCAAAATGTCAACAAACAAATCATGTTCTGTTAGCTGTTAGTTCACTCTAAAACTTATTTTTTGGTGCTATAAACTGTTATATTCTATTGAAATGTTTGTATTATTAACGTAACGTTGAAAGTTATAATTGTTTAAATGGACATGATCGCGCTGATAATATAATCTACTAATTTGTATCGCAGATTTATTTCTTAAATTATTTGCTCAGATATTTTCCTCCTACACCAAATGTACCTACGATGATATCATGTGAAATGTACATTTTCATCTGTATTTCCAAGATAATCTAAGATAATCATGTGAGTTCGCTATTTGCAACCCCACATTAAAAATGCACGAAAGGAGGTTCAAATGGATTTTATTGTCGAAGTAGTATCTAAGAACCCTGTAAACCTGTTCGTTGCGTGATATAATATATGCTTTAACCTCAGATCCGCTGCTTATATCATATACTTAATTACGTTATAAACGTTAAACCTAACAAACCAAAACTTTTTTTTCACTCACGTGAAAAACTTGCGACGTTTTGCGACGTCCGCCGACCGGTCTATATAAGTAAACTGAATGGGCAAAATCCATTCACTTTTAATGCAACCACGGAGAGTGCCAACTTTTAATAGAGATATAATCTGGCGCACGCATATGTCATACAACTGTGCACCGAAGTGATAACATATTCTACTACTTGGCCTACACGACAATCGGAGTGCATTTTAGGAGTTAAAATTAAAATTTCTTGTGCATCTTTAGTTTAACATGTAACTGTGAGTACGTTGTCTTATTTTATACATAGACGTATGAATATATGTAGATTTTAATATTAGGAAATAGTAATATTATTTTAAGATGTAGCCGCCCAGGAAAAATAAATAATAA